>RXON01002410.1:0-33311 GCA_009667805.1 Leptobrachium leishanense
AGCTACGTACTAGTCCTTGTTTTTCTGGGCACACAAAACCCTCCCTTGAGGAATCCCCACCTTCAATGCCCCCACTACTTAAATATTCCTCCTCCTCCTCATCTTCCTCCTGTCTGATCTGAGGAGGACCTGCTGGAATGCTGTCTGCAGAAAGTAGACTTGTGCACCGATTTTTTTTTCGGTTCGATTCGGTTCGGTTCGTTCGTATTTTGTAAATTTTCGTTTCGGCTCGTTTCGGCTGATTTCCGTTTCGGTTCGTTTCGTTTGCGTTTCGTTTTTCGTATCGACTTTTTTCGTAATTTCGGAAATTTTCGTGTTTTTCGGAACGTCTGTTCTCCTCGTTTCAAAGTGTCTATTCGTTTTGACGTAAACTAATGGTTTTTCGGATCCGATATTTCTGTCGATACGATAATTCTGTCGATACGATAATTCTGCCATTGAGATTTCTCATGTTTTACAAGAAGGATACATTGAGATTTCTCTGGTTTCACAAGAAGGATACATTGAGATTTCTCTGGTTTTCCAGGAAGGATACATTGAGATTTCTCACGTTTTACAAGAAGGATACATTGAGATGGGAATGATACAACATTACAGAATCAGCGATATAACCAAAAAATATGTTGTCCGAAATTACTGAAATGGAACCGAAATCAGGAATGGAGCCGAAATTACGAATGGAACGAAAATGATTTTCGATTTTACACATTTCTAGTCCATTCAAAAATTCCGAACAAATTTTTGTTTCGTTTCGTAAATTTTTCGTTTTCGGAAAATTCGGATCTGAAAATTTTCAGAAAATCGGCCGAATCCGAATGCACGAATCGGGAAATTTCGTGAAAGTTCCGAAATTCCGAAACTTGAAACGCACATCCCTAGCAGAAAGACGGGGTCCTTGAGAGCTAGGGAAGGCCTCCTCTTCCTCCTGCTGCTCTGCCTCTAGAGCCACATCTATAATTCTCCGCAGAGTGTGCTCCAGCAGGAACACTAAAGGAATTGTGTCACTGATGCATGCACTGTCCCTGCTCACCATCCTCGTTGTCTCCTCAAATGGTGACAGTACAGTGCATGCATCCTTGACCATCAGCCACTGCGGGGGGGTAATCCAAGTTGACCTGAACCTGTCCTTGTGCCATACTCACACAGGTACTCGTTGATGGCCCTCTGCTGCTTGTGCAGACGCTGCAGCATTGCTAATGTCGAGTTCCACCTGGTGGGCATGTCACAGATCAGACGGTTTCTGGGAAGGCGGAATTGTCTTTGAATTTCTGCGAGGCGAACACTTGCTGGGAATGACTGTCTGAAGTGGCTGCAGACTTTTCTGGCCTGGCTGAGAAGCTCTGCCAGCCCTGGGTACCTGGTTAGGAAACACTGTACTACCAGATTTAGGACGTGTGCTAGGCATGGTACATGCGTCAACTTACCCAGGCGTATGGTGGAGAGAAGGTTGCTGCCATTATCACAGACGACCATTCCCAGCTGAAGCTGGCATGGTGTTAACCATCTCTGCACCTGCCCCTGCAGAGCTGACAACATTTCTGACCCGGTGTTGCTCCTGTCCCCTAAACAAACCAGCTCAAACACAGTAAGGCATCTTTTTGCTTGAGCCATTGCGTAGCCCCTGTCACGCGTCGGTTTAACTGCCACTTCACCAGAGACAGAGGAGGAGGAGGAAGAGGGAGAGATGGTGGTGGAGCAGACAGACCTCATACAAGCAGCTTTCTGGAGGCGTGGTGGATGAACATGCTCCAGCACAGAGCCCCGTCTTGGATCCCTCCCAGCTGCAATCAGAGTTACCCAGTGTGCCGTGAAGGAAATGTAATTGCCCTGTTCCCTCTTATCTGTGCCTGGGAGCGTCTGCCTGTCCTTTTTGGTGTTTCTGACATGGTGAGTGATATATAGATTAAAGATATACAGAACTCTGATTCAACTCTGTTATAAAGATTAAAGTTTTCCAGAACTCTGGTATAACTCAGTGAGACACCCTGATAGCTGGCAGCCAGTGACGAGACACAGATTAAAATTCCCAGAAACCTCCTATAAATCTGTGAGACCCCCTGATGGGTGGCAGTGACAAATTACAATTCTCAGGAACCTCCTATAAATCAGTGAGACCCCCTGATGGGTGGCAGTGTGACAAGACACAGATTACAATTCGCAGAAATCTGCTCTAAGTATGTGACACCCCCTGATATCTGACTGTCAGTGACTGAGAAGACACACTTTCCACCACCAATTCCAAGATATCTGCAACAATTGAGCCCCCCAAATTGCTGCTGTCACTGACTGAGAAGACACACTTTCCACCAACTCCCAGATATCTGCAACAAGTGAGACCCCCTCCAATAGCTGTCACTGGCAGTGAGAAGACACACTAACAGAACAATCTCCTCTCACTCCTGCAGAAAACACGTGCTGGCTGGGCTGGGTTCAAGCCTTAAATAGTGTGCTGCAGGAATTAGCTCTGTGAGCCCGTGACTTTGCAAAATTTGCCCAATCAGGACTCTGAGCCGTGATTGGCATAGTCTTGCACCTGTCTTGCACCTAAACTGTGGTCAGGTGCAAGACTGTAGCCAATTACAAGCTTCAGGCCAGTGGAAAAGTGCATTGTGGTCCATTGTGGTGCATTGTGGGCGAACATGCAGCGAACACGCGGAAATGTTCGTAGTTCGCGAACAGGCGATGTTCGAATCGAACTCCGAACTGATTGAGTATCTTTACTAGGGATGGGCGGTTCGGGTTCAGACGGTTCGGGGTTCGACCCGAACTTGGCCTGTTCGATGAGAGCGCGAACACCGAACATTTCCGGGTGTTCGCCCACAATGGACCACAATGCATTTTGCCACTGGCCTGAAGCTCGTAATTGGCTACAGCCTTGCACCTGACCACAGGTCTGGTGCAAGACTGGTTCAACACTATATCAATCACCGCTCAGAGTCCTGATTGGGCAAATTTTGACCAATCATGGGCTCACAGAGCTAAGTCCCACAGCACACTATATAACATTTCCACGTGCCGATTCTGCACGCATTTCAGAGGAGATTTCAAAAGAGATAGTTGTGTCTTGTTACTGCCGGTCTGCAAAGCTACTGGGGGGGTCTGGGGGGTCTCATTTCTACCAAATATCAGGGAATTTAGGTGATGTGTGTCTTGTCACTGCGCCAGCAAGTTTTTTTGAGGTTTACAACTTTCTTTAAAACATTTGTAAATTGAGGTTATCTTCTGGGTCTTGTCACTGTGCCAGCAAATCTTTTTGGGGCTCACTAATTTCTTTAAAACATTTGTGAATTGAGGTGATCTGTGTCTTGTCACACAGCCAGTACCACGCAGTATTTTGGGGGTCACTAATTTCTCCAAAATATTTGTGAATTGAGGCGATCTGTCTCTTGTCACACAACCAGTACCACGCATTATTTTGGGGCTCACTAATTTCTTTAAAACATTTGTGAATTGAGGTGATCTGTGTCTTGTCACACAGCCAGTACCACGCAGTATTTTGGGGGTCACTAATTTCTCCAAAATATTTGTGAATTGAGGCGATCTGTCTCTTGTCACACAACCAGTACCACGCATTATTTTGGGGCTCACTAATTTCTACAAAACATTTGTGAATTGAGGTGATCTGTGTCTCGTCACACATCCAGTACCGCGCTGTATTTCGGGGCTCACTAATTTCTACAAAACATTTGTGAATTGAGGTGATCTGTCTCTTGTCACTGGCTGCCAGCTATCAGTGTTTCTCACTGAGTTATAAAAGAGTTTTTTTAAATCTTTATACCAGAGTTGAATCAGAGTTCTGTATATATTAATCTATATATCACTCACCATGTCTGAAAGAACAAAAAGGACAGGCAGATGCTCCCAGACACAGATAAGAGGGCAAGCAGCCCCTGTGTCGGGAGGCTGTGCCTCTGGTCGTGGTGGACGTGGTGCATCCTCTGCAGGGGCACGCTTGTCCTTTCTAACTGGTGCTGGCCGTCTTAAGCAGCAGCAACATACAGAGGACTTGGTGGATTGGCTAACCAGGCCATCCTCATCCTCCGAGTCCTCTGCCAGCCAGGCTTCTAGTGCTTTAAAGTCCATCTCAGCTGCCAAAGCATCTAATGCAGCCTCCATGTCTACAGCTACTCCTGCCGTAGCCTCGCTATCACACACGGAGGAGTCAGCTGAATTGTTTGACTACAATGAGAGTGACATGCTGCTTGAGGATGCGCAGCAAGTACAGTGCTCTGATTCAATCTCTGAGGTTGAGGAAGGGAGTATAATCAACCTAGAGGAAGGGGGTGCCAGTGATGACACACAAATAACTGGCACTCATGTTGCCCCAGCAGCTGCAGCATACTGCCAAGTTGGCTCCAGTGATGAAGAGATAGGGGGTGATGATGACAATGATGATGAGGTCACTGACTCCACCTGGGTGCCAGATCGAACAGAGGAATTAAGTGAGGAAGAGGGGGAGGAGGAGGCACAGCAAACATGAGGCACAACATCCTCTGTGACCAACCGTAGCACTAGCCAGTCCAAGGCATCACATGTCAGAGCTGCTCCGGTGCAGAGTGCTGTTGTCTCAAAGAACACATGCAGGAACTCTGTTGTCTGGGAGTTCTTTAAGAAATGTGCAGTAGAGCGTAGCATTGCTATTTGTAATCTATGTCAGATGAGGCTTAAGCGTGGGAAAGATACCGGACACTTGGGTACCACGTGCTTGAGGCGACATATGAATAAGTGCCACACAACCCATTGGCGCAAAACTTTGCGTAGGTCCTCCTCTTCCTCATCTGTCTCTACCCCCACTGTATGTCCTGCCATGTCATTGCCTACAACCTCCACCGACAGGGATGATGCTACAGTAATGGATGTACCAGGTCCTTCCTCACAATGTGACATCATCCCAGTAGCTGAAGATTTACGCAGTCAGATTATGTTGCCGCAGCTGCTGCAGAGAAATAAAAAATATAGTCCCAACCATCCCCCAAGCACAGCGTCTAAATGCCAGCTTAGCAAAATTACTCGCATTGCAGCTGCTGCCTTTCCAGCTGGTGGACTCTGCTCCCTTCCGTGAATTTGCTGAATGTGCTGTACCACAGTGGCAGGTTCCAAAATGCCATTACTTTTCATACAAGGCCATTCCAGTACTATACCAGCACGTGGAAGACAATGTTATCGAGTCATTGGCAAAGGCCAATGGTGAATGTGACTTTAGACACGTGGTCCAGCAAGCATGGACAGGGTCGTTACATTTCCTTCACGGCACACTGGGTAACTCTGATTGCAGCTGGGAGGGATCCAAGACGGGGCTCTGTGCTGGAGCTTGTTCATCCACCAGGCCTCCAGAAAGCTGCTTGTATGAGGTCTGTCTGCTCCACCACCACCACCTCTTCCTCCTCCTTCTCTGTCTCTGGCGAAGTGGCAGTTAAACCGACGCCTGACAGGGTCTATGCAATGGCTCAAGGAAAAAGATGCCATACTGTGCTTGAGCTGGTTTGTTTAGGGGACAGGAGCAACACCGGGTCAGAAATTTTGTCAGCTCTGCAGGGGCAGGTGCAGAGATGGTTAACACCACAGCAGCTTGAGCTGGGAATGATAGTCTGCGATAATGGCAGCAACCTTCTCTCCGCCCTATGCAAGGGTAAATTGACGCATGTACCATGCCTAGCACACGTCCTAAATCTGGTGGTACAGCGTTTCCTAACCAAGTACCCAGGGCTGCCAGAGCTTCTCATCCATGCCAGAAAAGTCTGCAGCCACTTCAGATGGTTATTCCCAGCAAGCGTTCGCCTGGCAGAAATTCAAAGAGAGTTCTACCTTCCCACAAACCGTCTGATCTGTGACATGCCCACCAGGTGGAACTCGACATTAGCAATGCTGCAGCATCTGCACAAGCAGCAGAGGGCCATCAACGAGTACCTGTGTGAGTATGGCACATGGACAGGTTCAGGTCAACTTGTTTTTTTTTCCCCCCGCAGTGGCTGCATGCATGCACTGTATGTGCATGTATGTGCTGCATGCACTGTACTGTCACCATTTGAGGAGGCAACGAGGATGGTGAGCAGGGACAGTGCATGCATCAGTGACACAATTCCTTTAGTGTTCCAACTGGAGCACACTCTGCGGGGAATTATAGATGTGGCTCTAGAGGCAGAGCAGCGGGAGGAAGAGGAGGCCTTCCCTAGCTCTCAAGGCCCCAGTCTTTCCGCAGACAGCATTCCAGCGGGTCCTACTCAGATCAGACAGGAGGAGGATGAGGAGGAGGAGGAATATTTAAGTAGTGGGGGCATTGAAGGTGGGGATTCCTCAAGGGAGGGTTTTGTGTGCCCAGAAACAGAAGGGATGGTGCGTGGAGGGAGTAGGAAGTGCACTATACGGTCATCCTCATTGACCAGGAAGACTCGGAAGCTAATGCCACCTCCAATTTACGCTGCATGGGTTCCCTAATGATGCAAAGCCTGCTAAAGGACCCCAGGATTCGTGCCATCAAGGAGAGGGATCATTACTGGTTGGCAACCCTTCTTGATCCACGAAACAAGGGGAAAGTTGCAGAGCTCATCCTGCCTGCACAGAGGGAGCACAGGGTGAAAAAACTTGAGGACGCTCTAAAGCGACACTTGTGTAACACCTTTCCAGGCACTGGTAGATGACCAAGTGCTGACACACATGCTTCTGAGGCTGCGGGTGATCAGAGGAATAGTGGTGAAGGCCAGGGCTGCTTGACTGATGCTTTTTAAATTTTTTTAGTCCTCGACGCCCAGGGACGTCAAATGTAGGCACCCATTGCCAGCGTCTTCACCATATGGTGGCGGACTACCTAGGGGCAAGGGCAGACATGGATACCTTTCCAGCAGATGATCCACTGGCTTACTGGGTGTTGAGATTGGATCACTGGCCAGAACTTAGCCAATATGCTATGCAGCTACTAGGTTGCCCTTCATCTAGCGTGCTTTCCGAAAGGACGTTCAGTGCCGCTGGAGGTTTTGTCACAGACAAAAGAGTGCGTCTGTCCACCGACTCTGTAGACCGGCTGACATTTATAAAAATGAATCAGTCCTGGATCAGCAGCTATCAATCCCCTCATGCCGAAGTAACGGAATAAATCGGGTATGTCTTCTGCATGCACAAAACCTCCAGCACTGAACTCTTCCACAATACCACAAAAGGGTTACGGTGTGAATGCACTTGCTGCCATGAAAGGCACAATATTTGGCTGCACTGACGCCTGTGCCAGATTTATATCATTTTAATTTTTTGAACAGCAGGGTCCAACCCTGCACTCTTCCACAATACCACAGAGGGGTTACTGAATGATGATACTTGCTGGCCTGGCACCAAAGGCACAATATCTGGGTGCACTGACTCCCATTACCAGATCAAAAACTTTTCAATATAGGACCACATGGTCCACCCCCTGCACTCTTGCACAATACCACAGAGGGGTTACTGTATGATGATACTTGCTGGCCTGGCATTAAAGGCACAATATCTGGGTGCACTGACGCCTTGACCAGAATCATATCTTTTCAATATAGGACCACATGGTCCACCCATGCATTCTTCCACAATACCACAGAGGGGTTACTGTATGATGATACTTGCTGGCCTGGCAGTCTTGCAACAAAGGCAGAATATCTGGGTGCACTGACGCCTTGACCAGAATCATATCTTTTCAATATAGGACCGCAAGGTCCACCCCTACATTCTTCCACAATACCACAGAGGGGTTACTGTATGATGATACTTGCTGGCCTGGCATTAAAGGCACAATATCTGGGTGCACTGACGCCCATTACCAGATCAAAAACATTTTAATATAGGACCGCAAGGTCCACCCCTGCATTCTTCCACAATACCACAGAGGGGTTACTGTATGATGATACTTGCTGGCCTGGCAGTCTTGCACCAAAGGCAGAATATCTTAATTAACTATAATTAATGCAACATATGAATCCGCAGACTGCAGGGCAGCACCTCTACACTATAATTAATGCAGCATATGAATCCTCACACTGCAGGGCAGCACTTCTCTTCTCTGCAGTAGAATTAATGCAGCATACAGGGTAATTCAAAGAGATCCAAATGGCTGCCGAAAGGGAACCGAATGCTTAGGCTAGGGTCAGACTAACGCATTTTTCACGTTGTCCGTGAAAAAGTGCGTTCGAACGAATGGACGTATTTTTTCACGGAATACGAGATAGCGGTCATACGATGCGCATTTTCGTCCGTGATTTTGTACGGATCATCAATAAAACACTTTTTGTGTCTGGACGTTATTTTAGCCGGACATTAGCAGCGTCTGACGTCTCCCAATCACGCAAACACGCCACTATGCGGACGCAGCGCACTCTGTACGTCAGTAGTAGCGGTTTGACGTTCTAGAAAAAATGCGTTCGTTTGCCACTTGCGTTGCGCAGACGAACTTTCGTGCGGCCGTTCTTCGTATGTTACCCGGCATTGGACGTCATTTGCTGCTAGCACGGCCGTGATTTCGTGCGGTTAAACGCACGTTAAAAATGCTTTCGCCTGACCTTAGCCTTAAAATCAGCGTTCGGTTACCTTTCTTGGCCATTCAGCTATACAGAGAGCAGGCAATTTGCCAAATCTTGGCGAACTGCTTGCATATACGGTGCATGTTTGAGGGCAGTGAAATCCCCATGCTTGCATATACGGTGCATGTTCGAGGGCAGTAAAATCCCCATAGAGAAACAATGCTTTGGCTATTCAGAGATCAAAAGCCAGCAGTGAAAGGTTCCCGAAATACCCAGTCTTTCGGTGGTTTAATTCGGCAGGTTTATTCAGGCGAATCCCATAGGCTTCAATGTTAAAAATATTCCCGTTTTAATTCAATATTTATTAAACCGTGATTATAATATTATGCAGTAAAGCGTCTCTTTATTTATAGACTTTTTTTAGGATACTTTAAGCATCTTTCTGGATTTTTTTTTAAAAATTCCAATTGTTTTTTGTTTTTTCTTTAACTTTACTTATTTTTTCTGTAACAGCCCTTTTTATTATCCTTCATTGGCCTTCATATGTAAATTTCAGACATTTTCGCTCAGTAGTTTCTTTGCAAACAGCGTTTCACTTTTCAAACATTTAAGCAAACGGTTTCTCTAATTTATTCACTGCATTCGTCTGCGGTGTCAGCTTTTTCCGGCGTCTGCGCTGCGTGTGATCGGCTCCTGCTCGGGTTTTTCCGGTGTTTTCGGCAGGGTTAATCCAGATGTTTTTGCGTGTTTCGGTTTGCATTCGCCTGGGTTTTGCGGTGAGTTTTCGGCGGGTTTGCGGTGACTTTTCTCTGCAATTCGGGGACCCTGCGGTGCTTGCTGAATGCAAGGTGGCCGAAATGGGATCTCCAAATCTCACCGAATTGAAGAGAACGTAAAGTCACCGAACGTGCGGTGGCTTTTTGATTCTCTTTGAATATCCCTGATTATATTTTAAATTGAAAAAATTATTTGCGTTTTTAACTTTTTATTAAATATCTCTTAAACCATTTTTTAGTTTCATCTGCAGCAATATGTCATTTTTTTGGGCATTTTTCTGGAATTTTTGGGTTAATCTTTAGGGTTTCTAACTAATTTTAAACAAAACTAGACTTTATCCCTCCATACTTTTCAATGTAAAAAATTATTTCCGGTTTTATCTTTTTATTAAATATCTCTTAAACCATTTTTTAGTTTCATCTGTAGCAATATGCCATTTTTTTTTTAAGGTTTATTTCGGGCATTTTTCTGTAATTTTTGGGTTAAGCTTTAGGTTTTCTAACTAATTTTAAACAAAACTAGGCTTTAGGCTGGGGTCAGACTAGTGCATTTTTAAAGTGCGTTTAGGCGCACTTAATCACGGCTGCAGTAGCACCAAATGACGCGCAATGACTGCCAATATACGAAGTATAGCCGCACGAAAGTCCGGCCGCGCAACGCAAGTGGAAAATGAACGCATTTTTTCGAGAACGCAGAACCGCTAGTACTGACGTACAGAGTGCTCTGCGGCGGCATAGCGGCGTGTATGCGTGATTAGGAGACGTCAGACGCTGCTCATGTCCGGCCAACATAACGTCCAGACACCCAAAGTTTCCTGGTTTGGATCCGTAACAAATCACGCACGAAAATGCACATTGTATGACTGTTTTCGCGCATTCCGTGAAAAAATACGTCAATGCGTTCGGACGCACTTTTTGACGGTCGCTGCATTTGACCCTAGCCTAATTTCTCCATACTTTTCAATGTAAAAAATAAAAATATAGTTGCATTTTTAACTTTTTATTAAATATCTCTTAAAACATTTTTAGTCTCATCTGCAGCAATATGCCATTTTTTTAACCTTTCGCTGCTGAGGCTTTTCCCGCCCCTGTGCTGAGGTCATTTTTTACCTGTTTTGCGCATCATGTTTAAACCTGTTTTGAAGGCTTATTTTAGTATATGACATCGACATATTATATATCGTTCTTTCCGTCAGACTCGGTAGATTCATAATATGTCATTATTATATGTATACGTTATGTCATGTTTGTATATTATAACAAAAAATGCAATAAAATATGTATTTTCAATAATTTACAGCGTGTAAAGTGTTTTTTTCCACATTTTAACATGCGAGCAATTGCGGTTATATTTTGTATGGGGTGCGCTTGTTAAAAAAATTAGAGATGGGGTCTCGTTACATTTTTTTTTGGGGAAAATGACACCATTTTTAACAAACGCACCGCATACAAAAATCGTTAATGCAGCATCATTGTTCACATTATAATTGAAATGGGAACAATATTGCTGCATTAACAAACCAAAAAAAATAAAAAAAAAGTGTTTATTTTTTTTTTTAATTTTTTTTTTAATTTGTTTTTATTTTTATTTTTCTTTTTTTTTTTTTTTACAATTTTTTTTACTTTCATGTTTGGTATCGTTGGAACGGCCATGCTCTGGCCGATCCAACGATATCAAAATTTAACCCCTAACTGCCACGGATCGGGAGATAGGGAGTTCATTGGAACTCCCTATCTCCACAGTTCGTGGAAGTTAGGGGTTAATGCTAGGACTGGCGTCATCGTGCTGCGCACGATGACGCCAGTCCTCTGGGGGAGTTCCCGGAAGCTTGGCCGACATCCAAGATGTCGGCCAGCTCCCGGGAAGGATCGCAAATCGGCGCTTTTCAGCGCCGATTTGCGATCCAGCTCCCCAGGGGTTAATGCCAGGCATCATTTGGAAGGGCAGGCTGTGCCCTTCCAAATGATGCCTGGGTTAAGCCCCTGTGAGCCGCCGATCGGAGGGAGAGAGGTCCGAAGGACCTCCCCCCCCTCCCTTTCAGGCGCCTCCTCCGCACATGCGGGGGGGCGCCTGAATTAGGTGTCATCGCGGGGGCGCGATGACACCTAATAATGGCGGCCACTGCTCCGGATGCCGGGCTGACATCCAGGATGTCAGCCCGCACCGGAGGGGCCAGCGATCGGCCGGAACCCGGCCGAACGCTGACCCCAATGCGAGGACGCGCTCAGCGCGTCCTCCGCATACCAGCGGGAATGCTGAGGACGCGCTGAGCGCGTCCTTAGCATTCAAGTGGTTAATTAATTTTTTTAGGATTTTTTGGGCATTTTTCCACAATTTTTGGGTTAATCTTTAGGGTTTCTAACTAATTTTAAACAAAACTAGGCTTTATCCCTCCATACTTTTCAATGTAAAAAATTATTTGCATTTTTAACTTTTTATTAAATATCTCTTAAACCATTTTTTAGTTTCATCTGCAGCAATATTAGGGTTTCTAACTAATTTTAAACAAAACTAGGCTTTATCCCTCCATACTTTTCAATGTAAAAAATTATTTGCATTTTAACTTTTTAATAAATATCTCTTAAAAATATTTTAGTTTCATCTACAGCAGTATGCCATTTTTTAAAATATTTTTTTAGGATTTTGGGCATTTTTCGGGAATTTTTGGGTTAATCTTTAGAGTTTTTAGCTATTTGTTTTTTTTGTATTTAAAGTTTTATTTTCAAGCCAGTATGTCATAGCTCGACCGACAAAGTAGGCATCGCAGGGCCAAATAGGCATCTAATATACAAATAACATAAGGGGAGGGGGTTCTCATAGGAAAATAACAAAATCTCAGATAAAACAGAGAAGTCATTGAAGAGTAGCAATAGGACAGCAAAAAACAGCCCCAGGTGGGGGTCTCATCTATAGATTTCATACAATTTCATACAATGCTAAGGCCTGTGCCATCTCAACCTCTTGAGCTCGGAGCAGAGCTGGCCGCAGTACCGAGGGATGCAGCCGCGCCATCCCGGGAGGAGAGGTGAAGGGTGTTCCTTCACCATAGGCCCCTGACAGGGAACCGCCGTCTGCATCCCAGCAGGGTCTGCTACCTCTAGGATTCCTCGAGTCGTCGGCTCTTCACAGGGACGGAGTGCCTGGGTCACCCTCAGTGAAAGAGACTGTGGGTCCAGCTCCCCAGGTCGCTCACCATTCTCAGTGCAGCAGCTCCCCAACGCAGCCGTAGAGTACGAGCAGGCTGTAGTACCACCTGATCTTGAGGCGACCTCTGCCTTCTCCGCCTCTGGGACCACTAGACCACAATAGTCTGATTAAATGTTTCACTATCGGTGACAGTCCAAGGTTCAGAATCAGCACCCTGGACAGTAGTCGATGGTGAAACACTTCCAGGGTTATTCAAAGAGCTCCAAATTGGGGCCGAAAGGTAACCGAACGCTGAAATTCAGCATTTGGTTACCTTTCCTGGCCATTCGGCTATCCAGAGGACAGGCAATTCGCCAAATCCTGGCGAATTGCCTGCACATACGGTGCCTGTTCGGTGCCTGTTCGAGGGCATTGAATCCCCAAAACCCAGCAGTGAAAAATTGCCGAATTGCCCTGCCATTCGGTGGTTTAATTTGGCAGGTTTATTCAGGCGAATCCCATAGGCTTCAATGTTAAAAATATTCCCGTTTTAATTCAATATTTAATAAACCGTTCATTATAATATTCTACAGTAAAAAGTCTCTTTATTTTTAGATTTTTTTTAGGACCTTTTAGGCATTTTTTGGGGATTTTTTTGCAAACATTTTTTTTCCGTTTTTTTATTTTAAATCGTTTTTTCTTTTTTCTGTAACAGTCCTTTTTATTATTCATTGGCCCTCATATGTAAATTTCAGACATTTTCGCTCAGTAGTTTGAAAAGTGAAACACTGGTTGCAAACAAACATTCAAGCGTACTGTTTTTTTTTTTTCTTCACCTCCTTCGTCTGCGGTGATGGGTTTTTCCGGCAGCTGCGCTGCGGTGTGATCGGCAGCTGCTCGGGTTTCTCCGGCGTCTTCGGCGGGTTAATCTAGATGTATTTGTTGGTTTCAGTGTGCGTTCGCCCTCATTTTGTGGTGAGTTTTTGGCGGGTTTGTGGCGACTTTTCCCTGCATTACGGCAGCCCTGTGGTCCTTGCTGAATACACCGCAGGGTCGCCGAAATGGGATCGCCAAATCGCACCGGATTGAAGAGAATGAAAAGTCACTGAACGTGTGGTGACTTTTCGATTCTCTTTGAATAACCCTGTTCATCTATTTTATTTTTTTATCTATTTTTTTCTCATTAGGACCTTGGATAGAGTTGTTACTATCCAAGGTCCTGACTCCTGAGCTGTAGAAAATAGACGGCTGAAATGGATAACGGCAGACTTACTCTATCCAAAGTCCCGATGTGAAAAAAATAGTTTTTTAATTAATTATTTTTTTTATAAGAAAAAAATAGAGGAAGTGTTTTACCATCGACTACTGTCCAGGGTGCTGATTCTGAACCTTGGACCGTCACGATAGTGAAACATTTAATCAGACTATTTCAGCAAAGAAAAAAACAGACCTCATTATTACAATTAAAAATAGTTAGAAACCGTAAAGATTAACCCAAAAATTCCCGAAAAATGCCCAAAAAATCCTAAAAAAATAATTTAAAAAAAATGGCATATTGCTGCAGATGAAACTAAAAAATGTTTTAAGAGATATTTAATAAAAAGTTTAAAATGCAAATAATTTTTTACATTGAAAAGTATGGAGGGATAAAGCCTAGTTTTGTTTAAAATTAGTTAGAAACCCTAAAGATTAACCCAAAAATTCGCAAACAAAATCTTAAAAAATGGCATATTGCTGCAGATGAAACTAAAAAAGGGTTTGAGATATTTAATGAAAAGTTAAAAACGCAAATAATTTTTTACATTGAAAACTATGCTGCATTAATTATACTTCAGAGAAGAGAAGTGCTGCCCTGCAGTGTGCAGATTCATATGCTGCATTAATTATGATGTAGAGGTGCCTGCCCTTAGTGTGTGGATTCATATGCTGCATAAATTATAGTGTTTAGAGATGCTGCCCTGCGGTGTGAGGATTCATATGCTGCATTAATTATACTGAAAAGGTGCTGCCCTGCAGTGCAAGGATTCATATGCTGCATTAATTATACTGTAGGAGTGCTGCCCGGCAGTGTGCGGAATCATATGCTGCATTATTCTGTAGAAGTGCTGCCCGGCAGTGTGCAAAATCAGATTCATATGCTGCATTAATCATTTTTTTTCATTTTAAATCTTTTAGTTTGTTCTGGTTTTTTTTTCGTTTCAGATAATTTTGCTCAGCTTTTTTCTGTTTTAAAATATTTTGTTATTTTTTTTTCCTTTCATACCATTTTAATATGATTAAATAAAGTTGTGCAATGCATATTCATAAGAAAAAAAGGATCTTTCATAAAAAACTATAGAATTGGCAGAATTACCGTATCAACCGAAATACCATTCGTCTAAGTCAAAACGAATAGACACTTTGAAACGAAGAGAACAGGCGATCCGAAAATTTCCAATATCACGATAAAAAAGTCGACACGAAAAAACGAGTCGAAACTAAACGAGCCGAAACAAAAATCGCCCGAAACGATCCGAAATGAAAATATTAAAAACCGTAACGAGCCGAACTGAAACAAATCGAAAAAAAAAAAAATCGGTGCACATCCCTAATAATTTTTTTTTTTTCCCTTTTTTGGAATATGAAAAGCAGTCGTCCTAATTAAGGAATCGGTCCGAAATTCTGAATCGTGGTGGCATACTGAAAAAAATAAACGAAAATGATCCAAAATGATAAAAGAAAACGGAAGGAAATGACCCGAAACTAAAATGATCCAAAACGATAAAAAAAAAAAAACAGAACGAAATGACCCGAAATGAAAATTAAAACAATATGAAAAAAATGGAACGAAATGATCTGAAATGAAAAAGAATGGAACAAAATGATCCAAAAGAATTTTAATGCAGCATTTGAATCCGAATATATATATTTATGAGGGGAAGCACCATACTGCAGTACAATTAATGCAGCATGTGAATCTACACACTGAGGGGAAGCACATTGTATTCATTGCTAAACGCAGATGGACTGAAAGAAATTAACAGTTTTTTTCTTTAGATCATTTTGTTCATTTTTTTTTTCCCTTTCAGATCATTTCAACTTTCAACACACCCTGGAGGCGGTGCTTGGCAG
Source organism: Leptobrachium leishanense (assembly GCA_009667805.1). Classification (NCBI taxonomy): domain Eukaryota; kingdom Metazoa; phylum Chordata; class Amphibia; order Anura; family Megophryidae; genus Leptobrachium; species Leptobrachium leishanense. Next base: position 15,495 of record RXON01002410.1, read on the forward strand.
CCTTGGAGGACAGACATTTTTTATGGGAGCACCATGATCTGGACTCCGTGCTGCAGCCTATTGGTCCATTTGTGGGCCTCCTTGGCTTCTCAAGTGATACAGAAGCTGGGGTTTACAGCTCATCTAGGTTTTGTTGGCATTGGGGAACCCCAAGCTTGTTTCCTGCTGACTCACTAACCGGCCCGGTGTCCATCTTGGGGCCTATCTGAAAGAGACAACCGCTGTACCTTCCAGCCACTGCGGTTTACCTGCACTAGAGACGTTGGTGCGGTGCCATGGAGATTTCCGGTCTGCCTTTGACTGCGACGGAGCCTCCCTCTTTTTGCCTAAATTCACCCGTTGATGACTTACTCCCCTTGCTAAGGGGATGCTGACAGCATTTTGTCAGAGATGCGGGAGCTGTGGTGTACTTCCGATCGGATGGCTAGAGGGGTCTGTGGTGCGGATCCGGACCTAGAGATTGGCACGGAACCTGCAGCGCTACAGGAGTAAGAGCCGCCCTCTCCTGTCCCTGTGTGTACGGTGGATGGTTCTGTGGGCACAGGAAATGTCTTGAACCCATTACCAGTGGTGCCTGCTGCGGGACTGTGTGTAACAGGTAGATCGCCAAATCGCACCGGATTGAAGAGAATGAAAAGTCACTGAACGTGTGGTGACTTTTCGATTCTCTTTGAATAACCCTGTTCATCTATTTTATTTTTTTATCTATTTTTTTCTCATTAGGACCTTGGATAGAGTTGTTACTATCCAAGGTCCTGACTCCTGAGCTGTAGAAAATAGACGGCTGAAATGGATAACGGCAGACTTACTCTATCCAAAGTCCCGATGTGAAAAAAATAGTTTTTTAATTAATTATTTTTTTTATAAGAAAAAAATAGAGGAAGTGTTTTACCATCGACTACTGTCCAGGGTGCTGATTCTGAACCTTGGACCGTCACCGATAGTGAAACATTTAATCAGACTATTTCAGCAAAGAAAAAAACAGACCTCATTATTACAATTAAAAATAGTTAGAAACCGTAAAGATTAACCCAAAAATTCCCGAAAAATGCCCAAAAAATCCTAAAAAAATAATTTTAAAAAATGGCATATTGCTGCAGATGAAACTAAAAAATGTTTTAAGAGATATTTAATAAAAAGTTTAAAATGCAAATAATTTTTTACATTGAAAAGTATGGAGGGATAAAGCCTAGTTTTGTTTAAAATTAGTTAGAAACCCTAAAGATTAACCCAAAAATTCGCAAACAAAATCTTAAAAAATGGCATATTGCTGCAGATGAAACTAAAAAAGGGTTTGAGATATTTAATGAAAAGTTAAAAACGCAAATAATTTTTTACATTGAAAAAACTATGCTGCATTAATTATACTTCAGAGAAGAGAAGTGCTGCCCTGCAGTGTGCAGATTCATATGCTGCATTAATTATGATGTAGAGGTGCCTGCCCTTAGTGTGTGGATTCATATGCTGCATAAATTATAGTGTGTAGAGATGCTGCCCTGCGGTGTGAGGATTCATATGCTGCATTAATTATACTGAAAAGGTGCTGCCCTGCAGTGCAAGGATTCATATGCTGCATTAATTATACTGTAGGAGTGCTGCCCGGCAGTGTGCGGAATCATATGCTGCATTATTCTGTAGAAGTGCTGCCCGGCAGTGTGCAAAATCAGATTCATATGCTGCATTAATCATTTTTTTTCATTTTAAATCTTTTAGTTTGTTCTGGTTTTTTTTTCGTTTCAGATAATTTTGCTCAGCTTTTTTCTGTTTTAAAATATTTTGTTATGTTTTTTTTCCTTTCATACCATTTTAATATGATTAAATAAAGTTGTGCAATGCATATTCATAAGAAAAAAAGGATCTTTCATAAAAAACTATAGAATTGGCAGAATTACCGTATCAACCGAAATACCATTCGTCTAAGTCAAAACGAATAGACACTTTGAAACGAAGAGAACAGGCGATCCGAAAATTTCCAATATCACGATAAAAAAGTCGACACGAAAAAACGAGTCGAAACTAAACGAGCCGAAACAAAAATCGCCCGAAACGATCCGAAATGAAAATATTAAAAACCGTAACGAGCCGAACTGAAACAAATCGAAAAAAAAAAAAATCGGTGCACATCCCTAATAATTTTCCTTTTTTTTCCCTTTTTTGGAATATGAAAAGCAGTCGTCCTAATTAAGGAATCGGTCCGAAATTCTGAATCGTGGTGGCATACTGAAAAAAAATAAACGAAAATGATCCAAAATGATAAAAGAAAACGGAAGGAAATGACCCGAAACTAAAATGATCCAAAACGATAAAAAAAAAAAAACAGAACGAAATGACCCGAAATGAAAATTAAACAATATGAAAAAAATGGAACGAAATGATCTGAAATGTAAAAGAATGGAACAAAATGATCCAAAAAGAATTTTAATGCAGCATTTGAATCCGAATATATATATTTATGAGGGGAAGCACCATACTGCAGTACAATTAATGCAGCATGTGAATCTACACACTGAGGGGAAGCACATTGTATTCATTGCTAAACGCAGATGGACTGAAAGAAATTAACAGTTTTTTTCTTTAGATCATTTTGTTCATTTTTTTTTCCCTTTCAGATCATTTCAACTTTCAACACACCCTGGAGGCGGTGCTTGGCAGCCTTGGAGGACAGACATTTTTTATGGGAGCACCATGATCTGGACTCCGTGCTGCAGCCTATTGGTCCATTTGTGGGCCTCCTTGGCTTCTCAAGTGATACAGAAGCTTGGGGTTTACAGCTCATCTAGGTTTTGTTGGCATTGGGGAACCCCAAGCTTGTTTCCTGCTGACTCACTAACCGGCCCGGTGTCCATCTTGGGGCCTATCTGAAAGAGACAACCACGCTGTACCTTCCAGCCACTGCGGTTTTACCTGCACTAGAGACGTTGGTGCGGTGCCATGGAGATTTCCGGTCTGCCCTTTGACTGCGACGGAGCCTCCCTCTTTTTGCCTAAATTCACCCGTTGATGACTTACTCCCCCTTGCTAAGGGGATGCTGACAGCATTTTGTCAGAGATGCGGGAGCTGTGGTGTACTTCCGATCGGATGGCTAGAGGGGTCTGTGGTGCGGATCCGGACCTAGAGATTGGCACGGAACCTGCAGCGCTACAGGAGTAAGAGCCGCCCTCTCCTGTCCCTGTGTGTACGGTGGATGGTTCTGTGGGCACAGGAAATGTCTTGAACCCATTACCAGTGGTGCCTGCTGCGGGACTGTGTGTAACAGGTAGACATACCTATCTCTCTGTGTCTAGCTATTGGTATATCTACCGCAATATGTATTATATAGGCATTTACAGTCAGGTCCATAAATATTGGGACATCGACACAATTCTAACATCTTTGGCTCTATACACCACCACAATGGAGTTGGAATGAAACAAACACAATGTGCTTTAACTGCAGACTGTTAGCTTTAATTTGAGGGTATGTACATCCAACTCAGGTGAACGGTGTAGGACTTACAGCAGTTTGCAGATGTGCCTCCACACTTGTTAAGGGACCAAAGGTAATGGGATAGAATACTAATCAAAAATCAAACTTTCCCTTCTTAATACTTGGTTGCAAATCCTTTGCAGTCAATCGCAGCCTGAAGTCTGGAACGCATAGACATCACCAGACGCTGGGTTTCATCCCTGGTGATGTTCTGCCAGGCCTCTACTGCAACTGTCTTCAGTTCCTGCTTGTTCTTGGGGAATTTTCCCTTCAGTTTTGTTTTCAGCAAGTGAAATGCATGCTCGATGAGATTCAGGTCAGGTGATTGACTTGGCCATTGCATAACATTCCACTTTTGTCCCATCAAAAACTCTTTGGTTGCTTTTGCAGTATGCTTTGGATCATTGTCCATCTGCACTGTGAAGCGCCGTCCAATGAGTTCTGCAGCATTTGGCTGAATGTGAGCAGATAATATTGCCCGAAACACTTCAGAATTCATCCTGCTGCTTTTGTCAGCAGTCACATCATCAATAAATACAAGAGAACCAGTTCCATTGGCAGACATACATGACCACGCCATGACACTACCACCTCCATGCTTCACTGATGAGGTGGTATGCTTAGGATCATGAGCAGTTCCTTTCCTTCTCCATACTCTTCTCTTCCCATCACTCTGGTACAAGTTGATCTTGGTCTCATCTGTCCATAGGATCTTATTCCAGAACTGTGAAGGCTTTGTTAGGTGATGTTTGGCAAACTCTAATCTGGCCTTCCTGTTTTTGAGGCTCACCAATGGTTTACATCTTATGGTGAATCCTCTGTATTCACTCAGGTGAAGTCTTCTCTTGATTGTTGACTTTGACACATACACCTACCTCCTGGAGAGTGTTCTTGATCTGGCCAACTGTTGTGAAGGGTGTTTTCTTCACCAGGGAAAGAATTCTTCGGTCATCCACCACAGTTGTTTTCTGTGGTCTCCCGGGTCTTTTGGTGTTGCTGAGCTCACCGGTGCGTTCCTTCTTTTTGAGAATGTTCCAAACAGTTGTTTTGGCCATGCCTAATGTTCTTGTTATCTCTCTGATGGGTTTGTTTTGTTTCTTCAGCCTAATGACGGCTTGCGTCACTGATAGTGACAGCTCTTTGAATCTCATCTTGAGAGTTGACAGCAACAGATTCCAAATGCAAATAGCACACTTGAAATGAACTCTGGGCCTTTTATCTGCACATTAGACATGTGCATTCGTTTTAGTACTAAAACGATTTAGTCCGAATTTTGGGATAATTTCGTTTTCATATGACTCAAGAGAAACTAAACTGCTCAGTACAAAAAAACGAAAGAAACTAAAATAAAATGCACTACATTTTAGTTTCAGTCCTTTTTGTGATATTACATTGATGAGTGAAGGAGACCAGCAATGAAGAGCACAACATCGCAACATCCAAAGTTCTGCACCCTTCACATGCCAATGCAGTAGGATGTTCTATACAGAGAGGGGCATTAATTAATGCAGGAGTATGTTCTATACATTATACAGAGAGGGGTATTAATGCAGGAGGATGTTATATACATTATACAGAGAAAGGTATAAATTGAGGAGGATGTTCTATACAGAGAGGGACATTAATTCAGGAAGATGTTCTATATATTATACAGAGAGGGGTATTAATTAATGCAGGTGAATGTTTTATACATTATACAGAGAGGGGTATTAATTAATGCAGGAAGATGTTCTAAACATTATACAGAGAGGAGCCTTTTTTTAAGCCCTTTAAATCCAGTGGCTGTGAGCGCTGAGATCGGCTGCTTGTTACATTATCTCTCAGTGCAATGTATCAGGCTCAGCTGTTACAGTAACTGACTGTAACAGCGCTCAGAGTTTCAGTAAAACAAGGAAATAATATTGTTCTAACCTTTTGTATATAAAAATATTATTTACTAGTTTTACTGAAACTCTGAGCGCTGTGATGAGCAGCAGTCAGTTACTGTAACAGCTTTGCCTGACACGTGCAGTATTACAATGTTGGTGCTAACTTAACCAGAGCTGTTGTAAACTTAAAACCTCCATAGGCTATAATGGCTCTGGGAAGTTTACAACAGCTCTGGTTAAGTTAGCACCAACTATGTAATATGGCCCACATTGTGCTGAGAGTGAGAGATACTGTAACAAGCAGCGATCTCAGCCCTCTGAGGAGCTACTACAATAGTATTTGTATCCACTGGTTTTCGGATGAATGAAATTAGTTTTCATACTAAAGAACTGAAAATGAATTTCTTTAGCAACTAAATAAATTGCATTTTAGGACTAATCCATTAGTTCAAAACGAAATTTTGTGCTGTGCACATGTCTACTGCACATTGTAATTGAGGTAATGAGAGAATATCACACACAAGGGAATATTGCCAGCTCCTAATGCTAATCAACAGCAGTAGGTTATGTGGGAGAGGCTGAACCCGATGGACGCATGTCTTTTTTCAGCCTATATAACTATGTAACTATGTAACTAATAGAATCTCCCTATAGCTGATCGTCTAGCATATATTGTAAGTAACTAGTATCTGCTGTTATCTCCCTTTTATTTGTTTTCCGTTTGTGTGTAATGTGTAATTAATTGATTTAGCATATCCACCTTTTTGTACCAATGCACTGTGATTCTATATCATAAATAAATATAACTTATTTAAGTTTCTGCTTCTGGCTGATGAGATGCAAGCTAAATGAAGAGACTGGAGTTTTGCTTGTTGTTTTAAGCTTGAGTATCTACGAAATTGTGAGTTGCGGTCGCTGGGGACGGTTGGGTAAGTGAGCGGGGATTGTTGCCTACGCAGTCACTGTCTGGGTCTAGGATATAGACAGACAGCGCGGTTGCTTAGACCTGCGTCTCTCGCTGTGATGCGCATAGTGTCCATGAGGACTGGTGGCAGAGTAACTAATAGAATAAGAAGTGGGCCCAGGGATTTTGGGAAACGTAGTCACTACCCGATTTAAGAGAAGACTAGTACTGCGTTGCAATCCTGGGACCATTGTATCGCGCTCTACGTACCTGTTGCAAGAGAATGTGTGCGGGGACGGATAGGTAAGCAAGCGCGCGGGGGATTGTTGTCCACATAGTCATTATCTTGGTCTAGGCTATATAGGTGCTTTAAAATTGGGCCTTTAGCATCGGCAACAGTGCCATCACACAGTAACCCCTCTGAGGATATGAATCTGATACAGGCGTCAGTGGCAGTGCTGCCAAATATTGTGCCTTTGGTGCCAGGCCAGCAAGTGCCATCATACAGTAACCCCTCTGTGGTATTGTGGAAGATTGCAGGGGTGGGCCATGCGATCAGGGCCGGTGCTAGACTATTTTGGTGTATAGCTTATTTCTGATGTGTTGGTGGATGCTGGTGGCCTCTTTGATCCCCCCTTTTTTTTATTGGCAGAACGGGGCTTTCTTGGGGTGAGCCACTATGGCAGCTACCATGGCTCTGCCTGCCATAATTGGCCCCCAAGAGCCCTGGACGCGTGACATTTGTCCTCCATGACCTCCTTGTCCTTTGGACTTTCTGGAGTGAGCCAGGAGAGTCACGTAGTCGGCCTTTGCCATATCCCCCTACCTTGTTTTTTTTTTTGTTTTTTTTTTACACATTTTGGTCTCCATCTCCCATCTTCCATTGTTTTGTTTTACTGCTGTGTACACCAGTGATTATTTCTTGTTGGCCCTGTGCGGTCACTGTTTTTCACTGATTTATTGTCCTGCAGACTAGGGATGAGCCGAACACCCCCGAGTTCGGTTCGCGCTTGAACTCGAACTTTTCAAATGTTCGGATTTGAACTCGAACTCAATGCAAGTCAATGGGACTGAAAATTCGATTTTTAGAGTGCCCTCCAAGAGGGCATATATGCTAGATATTTGCCATAAAAGGTGTATGGGGGTCCGGGTAGTGCCCTGGGGGACAGGAAACAAGGACAAAAAGTTAAAAAAACACTTTTAAAGGGACAGTGAATTTTCCATGAAATAAGGGTTAAAAATAAAAACAAAAAATTCCTTCAAATATCGTGCCTAGGAGGTCCCCATAACCTACCCGTGAAGTGGCGGATTTCTCAGATGTATAGAAATATGTAAAAGCCAAAAAATTACATTTCAAATGTCGGTAAATGGTTTTCCTTTTAATCTATCCATAAACAACTGCTTGGGGCAGCAGTCTGTATTAAAAGAGGAGACATTTTCGGACACGCAGAAAAAGTTTAGTGATTTTTTGGCTAAATTATTGTGAAACTTATGCAGGCTTTGGATGAAAGTAACAATAGGTGCTTTAAAATTGGGCCTTTAGCGTCGACAACAGTGCCGTCACACAGTAACCCCTCTGAGGATATGAATCTGATACAGGCGTCAGTGGCAGTTCATCCAAATATTGTGCCTTTGGTGCCAGGCCAGCAATTACTATCATACAGTAACCCCTCTGTAGTATTGTGGAAGAGAGCAGGGGTGGACCTTGCGGTCCTATATTAAAAAGATATGCATCTGGTAAAGGCGTCAGTGCACCCAGATATTGTGCTTTTGGTGCCAGACTGCCAGGCCAGCAAGTACCATCATACAGTAACTAGGGATGAGCCGAACACCCCCGAGTTCGGTTCGCATTCGAACTCGAACTTTCCAAATGTTCGAATTCGAACTCCATAAAAGTCAATGGGGCTGAAAATTCGATTTTTAAAATGTTCTCCAAGAGGGCATATATCCTAGATATTTGCCATAAAAGGTGTATGGGGGTCCGGGTAGTGCCCTGGGGGACAGGAAACAAGGACAAAAAGTTTATTTTAAAAAAACGTTTTTAAAGGGACAGCGAGTTTCCATGAAATAAGGGTTAAAAATAAAAACGAAAAATTCCTTCAAATATCGTGCCTAGGAGGTCCCCATAACCTGCCCGTGAAGTGGCGGATTTCTAGGATGTATAGAAATATGTAAAAAACAAAAATTACATTTCAAATGACGTTAAATGCTTTTCCTTTAATCTATCCATAAACAACTACTTGGGGCGGCAGTCTGTATGAAAAGAGGAGACATTTTCGGACACGCAGAAAACGTTTAGTGATGTTTTGGCTAAATTATTGTGAAACTTATGCAGGCTTTGGATGAAAGTAACAATAGGTGCTTTAAAATTGGGCCTTTAGCGCCGGCAACAGTGCCATCACACAGTTTCCCCTCTGAGGATATGAATCTGATACAGGCGTCAGTTGCAGTGCAGCCAAATATTGTGCCTTTGGTGCCAGGCCAGCAAGTACCATCATACAGTAACCCCTCTGTGGTATTGTGGAAGAGTGCAGGGGTGGACCATGCGGTCAGGGCCGGTGCTAGACTATTTTGTGCCCTAGGCAAGACCAGCTACTTGCACCCCCCCAAAAACAAAAACGACACAACATGAAACTGCTAAATATCTTTTTATTTAAGAATAAAGTTTGAAAAGCACCAATAGTAAAGGTAAAATAAATATAAATAAACTGTATTAAACCATTTTAAATTAACTCTATTAAACAAATTAAAATTAACTGTATTGAACAAATATAAATTAACGAAAAAAAAATAAGAGTTGTCACGTAAATTTCAATTTCAGACACATCAAAATTTCACTTTGAGTGCCTTATCCTTTGCAAATTTTCATCATGCATATATATATATATATTGCCCAGGCCAGCTCACATCATGCGTATATATATATTGCCCAGGCCAGCTCACATCATGCGTATATATATATATATTGCCCAGGCCAGCTCACATCATGCTCACAGACAGTCACAGATGCGCCATCATGCGTATATATATTGCCCAGGCCAGCTCACATCATGCGTATATATATTGCCCAGGCCAATCCCCTGGTGGAGATAGGGGGTTCATATATCTCTAGGCATCTAGTGGGTCATGGAGGGTGTCAATCGAAAAGCCTGAGCATGGCCTTTCGAGTGATACCCAACATGACCAGGTATAAAGTAAAAAAAAAAAATGTATTTTTTTTTGTGTGTTATTTTTATTAATGCAGCAATATTGTTCACATTTCAATTATAATGTGAACAATTATGCACTAATGATTTTTTTCGATGGGGTGTGTTTGCTAGAAATCACGCAATTCCCCCCACAAAATGTAACAAGTCCCCATTTCTAATTTTTGTACAAGCTCACCCTAAAGAAAACATAACCGCAGACGGTCATGTGCTAAGATGTGAAACAAAAACACTTTACACACTGCAGATGATTAAAAATTCAATTTTTATTGCATTTGTTTCAGAATATACAGCCAGGACAGGACGTATACATATAAAAATTATATATTATGAATCTGCGGAGTCTGCCGGAAAGAACGATAACAAACATGTCGGTCATTTAATAAGTCAATTTATAATAGGTCAATTTAATGTGACTTCAAAATCGCGTTTAAACATGATGAGCGAAAGCGGTAAAAATGAGCTGAGCATGAACACACAGCGGTGAAATGCAGCATATTAGAAGTTTTAGGAGGGAAATTAACACTTCTCACTCAGAAGCAGACACCACCCCACCCCCTCAGTATAGTCTACATACATACATACATACATACATACATACATACATACAATGTATCAAATTCATTACACCAGACTAAAAATACCTGTTGTTATGCTGTTTGAAAAACACAGGTCATTTAGAGTTGAGAATCTTTGCACGTACACATTAGTTTTTAATTCAATATCTAATAAACCGTTGTGTATAATATTCTGCAGTAAACAGTCTCTTTACTTCTAGATTTTTTTGTATTTTTTAAGCATTTTTTATACTTTTTTCAATATTTCTTTTTTTTGCGAACTCGAACCGAACACTTTGCGAACTTGCGAACGGCCAAAGTTCGAATCGAACTCCGAACTGATCGAACTGAACAGCTCATCCCTAACAGTACCCCCTCTGTAGTATTGTGGAAGAATGCAGAGGTGAATCTTGCGGTCCTATTTTAAAAAGATATGAATCTGGTAATGGGCGTCAGTGCACCCAGATATTGTGCTTTGGTGCCAGACTGCCAGGCCAGCAAGTGCATTCCTACAGTAACCCCTCTGTATTATTGTAGAAGAGTGCAGGGGTGGACCTTGCGGTCCTATATTAAAAAGATATGCATCTGGTAAAGGCGTCAGTGCACCCAGATACTGTGCCTTTCATGGCAGCAATTGCCTTCACACCGTAACCCTTTTGTGGTATTGTGGAAGAGTGCAGGGTTGGACCATGCGGTTCAAAAAATTTAAACAATATAAATCTGGCACAGGCATCAGTGCAGCCAAATATTGTGCCTTTCATGGCAGCAAGTGCATTCACACCTTTTGTGGTATTGTGGAATAGTTCAGTGCTGGAGGTTTTGTGAATGCAGAAGACATCCCCAATCTATTCTGTTACGTCAGCATCAGGGTATTGATAACTGCTGATCCAGGACTGATTCATTTTTATAAATGTCAGCCGGTCTACAGAGTCAAGGTGGACAGACGCACTCTTTTGTCTGTGACAAAACCTCCAGTGGCACTGAACGTCCTTTCAGAAAGCACGCTGGATGAAGTGCAACCTAGTAGCTGCATAGCATATTGGCTAAGTTCTGGCCAGTGATCTAATCTCAACACCCAGTAAGCCTGTGGATCATCTGCTGGAAAGGTATTCAGGTCTGCCCTTGCCCCTAGGTAGTCCTGCACCATATGGTGAAGACGCTGGCAATGGGTCCCTACATTTGACGTCCCTGGGCGTCGTGGACTAAAACAATTTAAAAATGCATCAGTCAAGCGGCCCTGGCCTTCACCACTATTCCTCTGATCATCCGCAGCCTCAGAAGCACCTGTGTCATCACTTGGTAACCTACCAGTGCCTGGAAAGGTGTTACACAAGTGTCGCTTTAGAGCATCCTCAAGTTTTTTCATTCTGTGCTCCCTCTGTGCGGGCAGGATGAGCTCTGCAACTTTACCCTTGTATCGTGGATCAAGAAGGGTTGCCAACCAGTAATGATCCCTCTCCTTGATAGCACGAATCCTGGGGGCCCTTAGCAGGCTTTGCATTATAAGGGAGCCCATGCAGCGTAGGTTGGAGGTGGCATTAGCTTCTGAGTCTTCCTGGTCAATGAGGATTACCCCATCGTGCACTTCCTCCTGGCAGCCACGCACTAGCCCTTTTGTTTCTGGGAGCACAAAACCCTACCTTGAGGAATCCTCACCTTCAATGCCCCCACTACTTAAATATTCCTCCTGCTCCTCATCCTCATCCTCCTCCTGTCTGATCTGAGGAGGACCCGCTGGAATGCTGTCTGTGGAAAGACTGGGGCCTTCAGAGCTAGGGAAGGCATCCTCTTCCTCCCGCAGCTCTGCCTCTAGAGCCACATCTATAATTCCCCGCAGAGTGTGCTCCAGCAGGAACACTAAAGGAATTGTGTCACTGATGCATGCACTGTCCCTGCTCACCATCCTCGTTGCCTCCTCAAATGGTGACAGTACAGTGCATGCATCCTTGATCATCAGCCACTGCGGGGGGGGGGGAAACCAAGTTGACCTGAACCTGTCCTTCTGCCATACTCACACAGGTACTTGATGGCCCTCTGCTGCTTGTGCAGACGTTGCAGCATTGCTAATGTCGAGTTCCACCTGGTGGGCATGTCACAGATCAGACGGTTTGTGGGAAGGTGGAATTCTCCTTGAATTTCTGCCAGGCGAACGCTTGCTGGGAATGACTGTCTGAAGTGGCTGCAGACTTTTCTGGCCTGGCTAAGAAACTCTGCCATCCCATGGTACTTGGTTAGGAAACGCTGTACCACTAGATTTAGGACATGTGCTAGGCATGGTACATGCGTCAATTTACCCCTGTGTATGGCGGAGAGAAGGTTGCTGCCATTATCACAGACAATCATTCCCAGCTGAAGCTGACATGGTGTTAACCATCTCTGCACCTGCCTCTGCAGAGCTGACAGATTTTCTAGCCCGGTGTCCTGTCCCGTAAACAAACTCCTATTTAGGGGACAGGCTCCTGTCCCCTAAACAAACCAGCTCAAGCACAGTATGGCTTCTTTTTGCTTGAGCCATTGCGTAGACCCTGTCAGGCGTCGGTTTAACTGCCACTTCGCCAGAGACATAGAAGGAGGAGGAGGAGGAAGAGGGAGAGGTGGTGGTTGAGCAGACAGACCTCATACAAGCAGCTTTCTGGAGGCATGGTGGATGAACAAGCTACAGCACAGAGCCCCGTCTTGGATCCCTCCCAGCTGCAATCAGAGTTACCCAGTGTGCCGTGAAGGAAATGTAACGACCCTGTCCTTGATTGCTGGACCAAGGATGCACCTTGCTGCTGACTGCCTTTCCCAATGACTCAATAACATTGTCTTCCACGTGCGGGTATAGTGCTGGAATGGCCTTCCGTGAAAAGTAATGGTGTTTTGGAACCTGCCACTGTGGTACAGCACATTCAGCAAATTCACGGAAGGGAGCAGAGTCCATCAGCTGGAAAGGCAGCAGCTGCAATGAGACTGATTTTGCTAAGCTGGCATTTAGACGCTGTGCTTGGGGATGGTTGGGACTATATTTTTTCTTACGCTGCAGCAGCTGGGGCAACGTAATCTGACTGCGTAAATCTTCAGCTGATGGGATGCTGTCACATTGTGAGGAAGGACCCAGTACATCCATTAGTACATCCATTACTGTAGCATCATCCCTGTCAGTGGAGGTTGTAGCAAGCAATGACATGGCAGGACATACAGTGGGGGTAGAGACAGATGCGGAGGAGGAGGACCTATGCAAAGGTTTGCGTCAATGGGATGTGTGGCAGGAGGTCATATGTCGCCTCAAGCATGTGGTACCCAAGCGTCCGGTGTCTTTCCCACACTTGAGCCTCATCTGACATAGATTACAAATAGCAACGGTGGGGTCTGCTGCACATTTCTTAAAGAACTCCCAGACAGCAGAGTTCCTGCATGTGTGCTTTGAGACAACAGCGCTCTGCACCGGAGCAGCTCTGACATCTGATGCCTTGGACTGGCTAGTGCTACGGTTGGTCACAGAGGATGTTGTGCCTCGTGTTTGCTGTGCCTCCTCCTCCTCCTCTCCCTCCTCCTCACTTGATTCCTCAGTTCGATCTGGCACCCAGGTGGAGTCAGTGACCTCATCATCAATGTCATCTTCACCCCTATCTCCTCGTCACTGGAGCCAACTTGGCAGTATGCTGCAGCTGCTGGGGCAACATGAGTGCCAATTATTTGTGTGTCATCACTGGCACCCCCTTCCTCTAGGCTGATTATACTCCCTTGCTCAACCTCAGAGATTGAATCAGAGCACTGTAGTTGCTGCGCATCCTCAAGCAGCATGTCACTGTCACTGTAGTCAAACAATTCAGCTGACTCCTCCGTTTGTGATAGCGAGGCTACGGCAGGAGTAGCTGTGGACATGGAGGCTGCATTAGATGCTTTGGCAGCTGAGGTGGTCTTCCAGTAGAAGTGGTAAAGGCCAAAACAGTAATTGAATTTAAGCAAGCATGGGATAGGCATAAGGCTATCCTAAACAAAAGATAAATCCAGGTAAAGTATCCATGTAATTGGGCAGACTAGATGGGCCGAAAGGTTCTTATCTGCCGACATTTTTCTATGTTTCTATGTAAAGCACTAGAAGCCTGGCTGGCGGAGGATGAGGTTGGCCTGGCTAGCCAATCCACCAAATCCTCTGTATGTTGCTGCAGGTTAAGAAGACGGCCAGCACCATTTATAAAGGACAAGCGTGCCCCTGCAGAGGATGAACCATGTCCACCACGACCAGAGGCACAGCCTCCCGACACAGGGGCTGCTTGCCCTCCTATCTGTGTCTGGGAGCGTCTGCCTGTCCTTTTTGTTCTTTCAGACATGGTGAGTGATATATAGATTAAATATATACAGAACTCGGATTCAACTCTGGTATAAAGATTAAAGATTTTCAGAACTCTGGTATAAATCAGTGAGACCCTTTGATGGGTGGCAGTGAAACCTCTTATAAATCAGTGAGACCCCTTGATGGGTGGCAGTGAAACCTCCTATAAATCAATGAGACCCTTTGATGGGTGGCAGTGAAACCTCTTATAAATCAGTGAGACCCTTTGATGGGTGGCAGTGAAACCTCTTATAAATCAGTGAGACCCCTTGATGGGTGGCAGTGAAACCTCCTATAAATCAATGAGACCCTTTGATGGGTGGCAGTGAAACCTCTTATAAATCAGTGAGACCCTTTGATGGGTGGCAGTGAAACCTCCTATAAATCAGTGAGACCCTTTGATGGGTGGCAGTGAAACCTCCTATAAATCATTGAGACCCTTTGATGGGTGGCAGTGAAACCTCTTATAAATCAGTGAGACCCTTTGATGGGTGGCAGTGAAACCTCCTATAAATCAGTGAGACCCTTTGATGGGTGCAGTGACCCCAAAAATACTGCGTGGTACTGGCTGTGTGACAAGACACAGATCATCTCAATTCACAAATGTTTTAAAGAAATTAGTGAGCCCCAAAATACTGCGTGGTACTGGCTGTGTGACAAGACACAGATCACCTCAATTCACAAATGTTTTAAAGAAATTAGTGAGCCCCAAAATACTGCGTGGTACTGCCTGTGTGACAAGACACAGAAGATCACCTCAATTCGACAAATGTTTTAAAGAAATTAGTGACCCTAAAAAAACTTGCTGGCACAGTGACAAGACACACATATCAATTCCCTGATATTTTGTAGAAATTAGACCCCCCAGACCCCCCCAGTAGCGTGGCAGACCGGCAGTAACAACACACAACAATCTCCTCTGAAATTTCCTCTGAAATGCGTGCAGAATCGGCGCGTGGAAACGTTATATAGTGTGCTGCGGGACTTAGCTCTGTGAGCCCATGATTGGGCAAAATTTGCCCAATCAGGACTCTGAGCGGTGATTGGCATACTGTTGAACCTGTCTTGCACCAGACCTGTGGTCAGGTGCAAGGCTGTAGCCAATTACGAGCTTCAGGCCAGTGGGAAAATGCATTGTGGGCCATTGTGATGCATTGTGGACTCGAACATGCGCCTAACACCCGGAAATGTTCGGAGTTCGCGATCTACTCGAACAGGCTAAGTTCGGGCCGAACTCCGAACTGCTCATCCCTAATCTTGAGGCACATTATGCAGATTTACGTAGTGTTCTCAGAACTCACTTGCAGAATGGTTTGTATTACAAACAAGAAAAATGTATTTTCCACCTAGAACAAGTTCCGTTCTTAGGTTATATCATTTCCTCTAAAGGATTTTTAATGGATTCGGGAAAACTACAGGCCATATTATCCTGCTTTTGAAACTCTTGGAACCACATTTTTCCTCTGCACCAGTCCTAGTACATTCTGATCCAACTAAACCATTTATTCAGGGGGGTCATAACGTGGGGGCGGAGGGTGCGGCCCGCACCAGGTGACACCTGCCCTTAGGGTGACACCGTCACCCTAAGGGCGGGTGTCTCACCCTGCGCCGCGTGTTCGCTCCCTGCGAGCGTCCGAAGCTATGCAGCTTTGGCGCTCGCCTGGGGGAAACACGTCACCAGCCGAGTTCTCGCAAGATCGCGGCTGGTCACGTGGCTCCCCCAGGCGAGCGCCCAAGCTCCATGCCACCGGACACTCAGAGGGAGCAGAACACGCGGCGCAGGAAGTGAGCTAGGGGCATTATCCATGAACTGCTGGGGCTGGGCATATCCATGAGCTGGGGCATTATCCATGAGCTGGGGGCATTATCCATGAGCTGGGGAAATATCCATGAGCTGGGGCATTATCCATGAGCTGGGGCATTATCCATGAGCTGGGGCATATCCATGAGCTGGGGCATATCCATGAGCTGGGGCATATCCATGAGCTGGGGCATATCCATGAGCTGGGGCATTATCCATGAGCTGGGGCAGTATATCCATGAGCTGGGGCATTATCCATGAGCTGGGGCAGTATATCCATGAGCTGGGGCAGTATATCCATGAGCTGGGGCAGTATATCCATGAGCTGGGGCAATATCCATGAGCTGGGGCATATCCATGAGAGCTGGGGCATATCCATGTGAGCTGGGGCAGTATCCATGTGTGTTGGGGGCAGTATCCATGTGTGCTTGGGGCAGTATCCATGTGTGCTTGGGGCATATCCATGAGAGCTGGAGCAATATCCATGCGTGAGCTGGTATGGGGCAATATATCCATGTGTGAGCTGGTCTGGGGCAATATATCCATGTGTGAGCTGGTCTGGGGCAATATATCCATGTGTGAGCTGGTCTGGGGCAATATATCCATATGTGAGCTGGGGCAATATATATCCATGGGTGAGCTGCTGGGGGCAATATATAATTGTGAACTGGGGCAATATATCCATATGCGAGCTGGGGGCAATCTATATCCATGGGTGAGCTGCTGGGGGCAATATATCCAGAGCTGCTGGGAGCAATATATCCAGAGCTGCTGGGGGCTGGATGCCTCAGAGAGCAGGTGTAGGGGCTGTTCTGTCTCAGAGAGAGACTGCTGATGTGCCTCTTCATCCCCACAGGTTCTTCTCCAGAAAATTATCTGAGTCTCAGAGAAATTATGATATAGGTAGCAGAGAATTATTGGCCATTACTGCAAGAGTGGAGACACTTATTGCAAGGATCACAAATTCCACTCATCATCTTGACTGACCATAAGAATCTTGTCCATCTTACAGACGTTAAAAGTCTCTCCTCAACAAGCCAGGTGGTCTTTGTTTCTGACTCAATTATGTCATAACATATTGTCCAGGATCACGTAATGTTAAGGCCATTGCCTTATCCAGGCAATTCAAGTCAGAAGAGTTGACAGTAAGGGAACATATTCCACTTGTCTCAGGGCATTGTATCATTGCTTCTGTTTGCATGCAAACGTCTTCAGAATTGCTAGAGCTATTCACCAATCCCAGAATTCTGCACCCCAGAATATGCCCACAGACAAAATTGTTTCTAGAGAAAGAAGACAGAAGGGATCTTCTTGCTTCTCTTCATACTTTTAAAGCTGCTGGTCATCAGGGTTTCTCTAAAACCATTCAATTACTCAGATGTTCATACTGGTGGTCTACGCTATGATCAGATGTACGTGATTACATTAACCCCTTAGTGACCAGGCTGTGTTACCACTGTCTGTCCTAAAGTACCCACTGCTGTTTTTACATTTCTGCTCTGTCTGTGTTTAGCTCTAATTTTGCTCTTACTCGTTTACTGTGCCCACACATATTATATAATTTGTTTCTCGTCATTAAATTGACTTTCTAAAGATGCCAATATTTTCATCATATCGCATAATTTACTATAAAAACAAATTATGAAAAAATGAAAAAAAAAACACTTTTGACGATTGACTCTCAAATTCTTATGCATC
>RXON01002411.1:0-75137 GCA_009667805.1 Leptobrachium leishanense
TCCTCTGGATCTCAGATGGATTAACTGTAAAGTGCTGAGTCCTGGTGGCTCTCCGGGGTTTAGATCACACGCAGCGCCGCGGCCCCCAGTTCTCCATACGATGCCGTTATTCATGTCTCTCGGTCGCTTGTTTAATCATGTCTTTATTGTTGTATTTCTTGTTTCTTTCTTTGCTGCTCCTCGTGTGTCGCCTGTCGCTCTCCTCCCTCGCCACGCCGTCCCGCGCAGGGTGCAGTGTGTGTAAGCGGATGATGCCGTCCTTCCAGCAGGCAGCGAGCGACCTCAAGGGCTCCTACGTGAGTATCTCTTTATACTGACTGACGCCTCGAAGGGAAACCCTGACCTGCCCGCCCGCTCGCCCAGCCGGCTGGTAAAATGTGTTGGGGGTAACTGAATGTTTGCGCTCGGCGAGTGACCGCACCGCTCAGACACTCTATGATAAGACGCGATCACACGCGCCGCGTGCAGGACATTCAATAAGCGCCGGTGTTTGCCAGCATCAAATCCCAGCATTTCACAAAAGTCCAAACCAGAAGAAGCTTCACGGTGACCATTTCCACCGGACGGCAAACCTGAACACTTACTGCGTGACCCCTCATCTCCCTCTTCCATCACCGTGTACTGATACAGAATATCTCATAAGGGGAAAGAATGGGTTAAAACCAGCACATTCTCTTGAATCTCTGCGGCAGCAAACGTGGCAAAATCCCCCGAATCTGAGCGGCGGCAAATGCGGCACAATCCCCTGAATCTGTGTGGCGGCAAACGCGGCACAACCTCCCGAATCTGAGCAGCGGCAAACGCGGCACAATCCCACTAGTCCTGCTTGAGCTGGTTATTGTCCTATATGAGTTGCTCCGGTTTTGAGCTGGTTCAGGTCGAGCTGGTCCTGGTCGAGCTGGTCCTTTTTGTGTTCATATATGAAGAAGCTGCTGCCGCCTGGCTGCCCTGGGCACTGTGCCCGGCTCTGATTCAAGGTGACAGCGCGCAGTGAAACATGTCGCCCCCTCCCGGCTCTTCATACGTGGGTGAAATCCCTTCCTGGCGGCAGCTTTTCCCTGTCAGAGTATTTGTGCTGCAAATAAAGTGTGCGGGCTGAGCCTCTCGCCCCGTCGCCGTGTTATCATTGCACAGGACGCCTCTCGCCCCGGCACAGTGTTATCATTGCACAGGACGCCTCTCGCCCCGTCGCCGTGTTATCATTGCACAGGACGCCTCTCGCCCCGGCACAGTGTTATCATTGCACAGGACGCCTCTCACCCCGGCGCCGTGTTATCATTGCACAGGACGCCTCTCGCCCCGGCGCCGTGTTATCATTGCACAGGACACCTCTCGCCCCGGCGCCGTGTTATCATTGCACAGGACGCCTCTCGCCCCGGCGCCGTGTTATCATTGCACAGGACGCCTCTCGCCCCGCGCCGTGTTATCATTGCACAGGACACCTCTCGCCCCCGGCGCTGTTATCATTGCACAGGACACCTCTCGCCCCGGCGCCGTGTTATCATTGCACAGGACGCCTCTCGCCCCGGCGCCGTGTTATCATTGCACAGGACGCCTCTCGCCCCGACGCCGTGTTATCATTGCAGGACGCCTCTCGCCCCGGCGGTGTTATCATTGCACAGGACGCCTCTCGCCCCGGCGCCGTGTTATCATTGCACAGGACGCCTCTCGCCCCGGCGCCGTGTTATCATTGCACAGGACGCCTCTCACCCCGGCGCCATGTTATCATTGCACAGGACGCCTCTCGCCCCGGCGCCGTGTTGTCATTGCACAGGACGCCTCTCGCCCCGGCGCCGTGTTGTCATTGCACAGGACGCCTCTCGCCCCGGCGCCGTGTTATCATTGCACAGGACGCCTCTCGCCCCGGCGCCGTGTTGTCATTGCACAGGACGCCTCTCGCCCCGACGCCGTGTTATCATTGCACAGGACGCCTCTCACCCCGGCGCAGTGTTATCATTGTACAGGACGCCTCTCACCCCGGCGCCATGTTATCATTGCACAGGACGCCTCTCGCCCCGGCGCCGTGTTATCATTGCACAGGACGCCTCTCACCGGTGCCGTGTTATCATTGCAGAGGACGCCTCTCTCCCCGGCGCCGTGTTATCATTGCACAGGACGCCTCTCACCCCGGCGCCGTGTTTCATTGCACATGACGCCTCTCGCCCCGGCGCCGTGTTATCATTGCACAGGACGCCTCTCGCCCCGGCGCCGTGTTATCATTGCACAGGACGCCTCTCGCCCCGGCGCCGTGTTATCATTGCACAGGACGCCTCTCACCCCGGCGCCGTGTTATCATTGCACAGGACGCCTCTCGCCCCGGCGCCGTGTTGTCATTGCACAGGACGCCTCTCACCCTGGCGCCCTGTTGTCATTGTACAGGACGACTCTCACCCCGGCGCCGTGTTATCATTGTACAGGACGCCTCTCGCCCCGGCGCCGTGTTGTCATTGCACAGGACGCCTCTCACCCTGGCGCCCTGTTGTCATTGTACAGGACGCCTCTCACCCCGGCGCCATGTTATCATTGCACAGGACGCCTCTCGCCCCGGCGCCGTGTTATCATTGCACAGGACGCCTCTCACCCCGACGCCGTGATATCATTGCACAGGACGCCCTCACCCCGGCGCGTGTTATCATTGCACAGGACGCCTCTCACCCCGGCGCCGTGTTATCATTGGCACAGGACGCCTCTCGCCCCGGCGCCGTGTTATCATTGCACAGGACGCCTCTCGCCCCGGCGCCGTGATATCATTGCACAGGACGCCTCTCACCCCGGCGCCGTGATATCATTGCACAGGACGCCTCTCGCCCCGGCGCCGTGTTGTCATTGCACAGGACGCCTCTCGCCCCGACGCCGTGTTATCATTGTACAGGACGCCTCTCACCCCGGCGCTGTGTTGTCATTGTACAGGACGCCTCTCGCCCCGGCGCCGTGTTGTCATTGTACAGGACGCCTCTCACCCCGGCGCCGTGTTATCATTGCACAGGACGCCTCTCGCCCCGGCGCCGTGTTGTCATTGCACAGGACGCCTCTCACCCCGGCGCCCTGTTGTCATTGTACAGGACGCCTCTCACCCCGGCGCCATGTTATCATTGCACAGGACGCCTCTCGCCCCGGCGCCGTGTTATCATTGCACAGGACGCCTCTCGCCCCGGCGCCGTGATATCATTGCACAGGACGCCTCTCACCCCGGTGCCGTGTTATCATTGTACAGGACGCCTCTCACCCCGGCGCTGTGTTGTCATTGTACAGGACGACTCTCACCCCGGCGCCGTGTTATCATTGTACAGGACGCCTCTCACCCCGGCGCTGTGTTGTCATTGTACAGGACGACTCTCACCCCGGCGCCGTGATATCATTGTACAGGACGCCTCTCACCCTGGCGCCCTGTTGTCATTGTACAGGACGCCTCTCGCCCCGGCGCCGTGTTATCATTGCACAGGACGCCTCTCACCCCGGCGCCGTGATATCATTGCACAGGACGCCTCTCACCCCGGCGCCGTGTTATCATTGCACAGGACGCCTCTCACCCCGGCGCCGTGTTATCATTGCACAGGACGCCTCTCGCCCCGGCGCCGTGTTATCATTGCACAGGACGCCTCTCGCCCCGGCGCCGTGTTATCATTGCACAGGACGCCTCTCGCCCCGGCGCCGTGTTATCATTGTACAGGACGCCTCTCGCCCCGGCGCCGTGTTGTCATTGCACAGGACGCCTCTCGCCCCGGCGCCGTGTTATCATTGCACAGGACGCCTCTCACCCCGGCGCCGTGATCTCATTGCACAGGACGCCTCTCGCCCCGACGCCGTGTTATCATTGTACAGGACGCCTCTCACCCCGGCGCCGTGTTATCATTGTACAGGACGACTCTCACCCCGGCGCCGTGTTATCATTGTACAGGACGCCTCTCGCCCCGGCGCCGTGTTGTCATTGCACAGGACGCCTCTCGCCCCGGCGCCGTGTTATCATTGTACAGGACGCCTCTCGCCCCGGCGCCGTGTTGTCATTGCACAGGACGCCTCTCGCCCCGACGCCGTGTTATCATTGCACAGGACGCCTCTCGCCCCGGCACAGTGTTATCATTGCACATGACACCCCGGCGCCGTGTTGTCATTGTACAGGACGCCTCTCTCCCCAGGCCTTTCTCTGTATAAATACACAGTATTCCCGGTGTTGTCTTTCCCTCCGGTTCCTGCAATGTGGAACATCCACCCATGTGAGAAAACGAGAAATGCCGGAATCAGTAACAATGTGACATAAAATTCAAAGCCTTGACTTGTCACTGGCTGCTGCGCTATGATGTCATCGTGCTGTGTTTTCCCTCCCAGGTCCTGGCTGGACTGAATGTAAACCCACCCGAGTTCGAGAGGCTGAAAGAAGAATTCAGCGTGAAGGGATACCCCACCATCCTATACTTCGAGTGAGTACCCCCAATTATCCGAGGACCCAAGAGGGGCGCTCGACATGGGAGGGGTTTGTTGTCTGCATTGCAACCAGCACTGTGTCCGCGCACGTACTCCTACCCGCACATCTAGGGCCATATTACAATGTTGGTGCTAACTTAACCAGAGCTGGTGTAACCTTAAAACCTCAATAGGCTATAATGGCTCTGGGAAGTTTACACGCGCTCTGGTTAAGTTAGCACCAACTATGTAATATGGCCCCTACTGTGTTATCTTTAAGATTCACACTGCACTCATTCATTCATTTATAAAGTGTTTTCCCAGGACGGACACATTGACATTTTTCTGGTTTTCAGTTTGTCCTGGATTCAAGAACATTAAATTGTTCCAGAAATACAAAGTAATAAAATGCAAGATATTAAAAACACAAATATACAGATTAACCCAGAAAATAAATATGTAGCAAATATAGTCACTGTGTTACATGTTTACAGGTGCATTCTGTATATAGTCACTGTGTTACATGTTTACAGGTGCATTCTGTGTATATATATATATATATATAGTCATTATGTTACAGGTTTACAGGTGCATTCTGTATATAGTCACTGTGTTACATGTTTACAGGTGCATTCTGTATATAGTCACTGTGTTACATGTTTACAGGCGCATTCTGTATATAGTCACTATGTTACATGTTTACAGGTGCATTCTGTATATAGTCACTGTGTTACATGTTTACAGGCGCATTCTGTATATAGTCACTGTGTTACATGTTTACAGGCGCATTCTGTATATAGTCACTGTGTTACATGTTTACAGGCACATTCTGTATATAGTCACTATGTTACATGTTTACAGGTGCATTCTGTATATAGTCACTGTGTTACATGTTTACAGGTGCATTCTGTATATAGTCACTGTGTTACATGTTTACGGGTGCATTCTGTATATAGTCACTGTGTTACATGTTTACGGGTGCATTCTGTATATAGTCACTGTGTTACATGTTTACAGGCGCATTCTGTATATAGTCACTGTGTTACATGTTTACAGGTGCATTCTGTATATAGTCACTGTTACATGTTTACAGGTGCATTCTGTATATAGTCACTGTGTTACATGTTTACAGGTGCATTCTGTATATAGTCACTGTTACATGTTTACAGGCACATTCTGTATATAGTCACTGTTACATGTTTACAGGCACATTCTGTATATAGTCACTGTTACATGTTTACAGGCGCATTCTGTATATAGTCACTGTTACATGTTTACAGGCACATTCTGTATATAATCACTCTTACATGTTTACAGGCGCATTCTGTATATAGTCACTGTTACATGTTTACAGGTGCATTCTGTATATAGTCACTGTGTTACATGTTTACAGGTGCATTCTGTATATAGTCACTGTTACATGTTTACAGGTGCATTCTGTATATAGTCACTGTGTTACATGTTTACAGGTGCATTCTGTATATAGTCACTGTGTTACATGTTTACAGGTGCATTCTGTATATAGTCACTATGTTACATGTTTACAGGCACATTCTGTATATAGTCACTATGTTACATGTTTACAGGTGCATTCTGTATATAGTCACTGTGTTACATGTTTACAGGCGCATTCTGTATATAGTCAATGTGTTACATGTTTACAGGTGCATTCTGTATATAGTCAATGTGTTACATGTTTACAGGTGCATTCTGTATATAGTCACTGTGTTACATGTTTACAGGTGCATTCTGTATATAGTCACTATGTTACATGTTTACAGGTGCATTCTGTATATAGTCACTGTTACATGTTTACAGGCACATTCTGTATATAGTCACTATGTTACATGTTTACAGGCGCATTCTGTATATAGTCACTATGTTACATGTTAACAGGTGCATTCTGTATTGAGGTATGATAATATAAATCGACCTGGGTACGGGGGGGGGCGCCTGTCGGGCTGGGTACAGGGAGGGGGGGCGCCTGTCGGGCTGGGTACGGGGGGGGTGCAACTGTTGGGCTGGGCACGGGGGGGTGGGTGTCCCAGTTGGGCTGGGTACGGGGGCGGCGCCTGTTGTGAGTTTCCATGATTTTGGCGTTAAATGTTTTGTTGTGTTTTTTTCCAGGAGGGGCAGATTCCTCTTTAACTTTGAGAAATACGGAGCGAGCGCTAAAGACATCGCTGAGTGGCTGAAAAAGTGAGCGTGGTCTACAGGAACGGAATTTCCGTGTGTTTACTGAGGGGGAAAACAAATGTGTCCTTAACACTGTCGGGCGTTGATGCACACATTATCGCCCGTCAGCGCCCCGCAGTGTATCGCCCGTCAGCGCCCCGCAGTGTATCGCCCGTCAGCGCCCCGCATTGTATCGCCCGTCAGCGCCCCGCATTGTATCGCCCGTCAGCGCCCCGCAGTGTATCGCCCGTCAGCGCCCCGCAGTGTATCGCCCGTCAGCGCCCCGCAGTGTATCGCCCGTCAGCGCCCCGCAGTGTATCGCCCGTCAGCGCCCCGCAGTGTATCGCCCGCAGCGCCCCGCAGTGTATCGCCCGTCAGCGCCCCGCAGTGTATCGCCCGTCAGCGCCCCGCAGTGTATCGCCGTCAGCGCCCCGCAGTGTATCGCCCGTCAGCGCCCCGCAGTGTATCGCCCGTCAGCGCCCCGCAGTGTATCGCCCGTCAGCGCCCCGCAGTGTATCGCCCCACTACATTTTCTGCCTTCTTGGCCCACGCCCCTGGGTTTGCCTCTTTACCCTGGTGGGGGAGGTTTCTGTGTATTGGAGGTGCTGAGCAGACGTTGACCCTTTGTACCCTGGTCATTGTAGATGCTGTTATTAACCCTTTATTCCCCGTCACAGACGCTGATTTAAGATCTGGTGATTTATACCGAGCCTCAGCTCGCCGAGTTATTGCCGTTTGTGCCGGGCTCGTTGTCCCGTCGCTGGGTGCTCCTGGTAGCGCCCATGGATCACAGCCTGCGTATACCTATAGACGGGTTGGCGCCTGTAGGTTTGTGGCGCCTGTAGGTTTGTGGCGCCTGTAGGTTTGTCGCGCCGCGGCCGTGTGATTTAATTAGGATTTTACATTAATAATGTGAACGCGTAGATCTGGGTCATGTGATCTGTGTGTTAACATGTGTCTGTTTTAAGCCCTCAGCCCCCGGAGCCGGAGACCCCAGAGCTGCCGTGGGCGGAGCAGGATGGCGCCGTGCACCACCTGACGGACGCAGATTTCGACGAGTTCGTTAAGGATCACCCGTCAGCGCTCGTCATGTTCCATGCGCCGTGTGAGTCCTCTGACTGTCTCGCAGGGGTGGGGTAACCTGCATCTCGTTATGTTTTTGGGGCGTATGTGTGTAGCGCCAGTGCCGCAGGTTTCTGCAGGATGTTTCGCGCTCGCAGACCTGCAGAGGATCCTGCTGGTTGCTCAGAGCTTGCTGACGTGCAGGCGGTGAAACCGGCGTCTCCCCGCACTAAGGGAATGTATTTTACAAGCAGGGCAATTCAGAAGGAGTGCAGAGACCCCCAAAACCAGACCCCCAGGGTCAAAACGTGATCTGCGCTACATTTCCATGCCGCGCTCTGAATACAGGGACGTCGCGCTCTGAATACGGAGACGTCGCGCTCTGAATACGGAGACGTCGCGCTCTGAATACGGGGACGTCGCGCTCTGAATACGGGGACGTCGCGCTCTGAATACGGGGACGTCGCGCTCTGAATACGGGGACGTCGCGCTCTGAATACGGGGACGTCGCGCTCTGAATACGGGGACGTCGCGCTCTGAATACAGGGACGTCGCGCTCTGAATACGGGGCCGCGGGACGTCACGCTCTGAATACGGGGCCGCGGGACGCCGCGCTCTGAATACGGGGCCGCGGGACGCCGCGCTCTGAATACGGGGCCGCGGGACGCCGCGCTCTGAATACGGGGCCGCGGGACGTCGCGCTCTGAATCCAGGGACGTCGCGCTCTGAATACAGGGCCGCGGGAAGCTGCGCTCTAAATATGTGGCCAACGCGCTCTGAATACGGGGCCGCGGGACGCCGCGCTCTAAATACCGGGCCGGGGGACGCCGCGCTCTAAATACGGGGCCGGGGGACGCCGCGCTCTAAATACGGGGCCGGGGGACGTCGCTCTCTGAATACGGGGCCGGGGACGCCGCGCTCTAAATACGGGGCCGCGGGACGCCGCACTCTAAATACGGGGCCGGGGGACGCCGCGCTCTAAATACGGGGCCGGGGGACGCCGCGCTCTAAATACGGGGCCGGGGGATGCCGCGCTCTAAATACGGGGCCGGGGGACCCCGCGCTCTAAATACGGGGCCGCGGGACGTCGCTCTCTGAATACGGGGCCGCGGGACGTCGCTCTCTGAATACGGGGCCGCGGGACGTCGCTCTCTGAATACGGGGACGTCGCGCTCTGAATACGGGGCCGCGGGATGTCGCGCTCTGAATACGGGGACGCGGGACGTCACTCTCTGAATACGGGGACGCGGGACGTCGCTCTCTGAATACGGGGCCGCGGGATGTCGCGCTCTGAATACGGGGCCGCGGGACGTCGCTCTCTGAATACGGGGACGCGGGACGTCGCGCTCTGAATACGGGGATGTCGCGCTCTGAATACGGGGCCGGGGGACGTCGCTCTCTGAATACGGGGCCGGGGGACGTCGCTCTCTGAATACGGGGATGTCGCGCTCTGAATACGGGGCCGCGGGACGTCGCTCTCTGAATACGGGGACGTCGCGCTCTGAATACGGGGCCGCGGGATGTCGCGCTCTGAATACGGGGACGCGGGACGTCACTCTCTGAATACGGGGACGCGGGACGTCGCTCTCTGAATACGGGGCCGCGGGACGTCACTCTCTGAATACGGGGCCGCGGGATGTCGCGCTCTGAATACGGGGCCGCGGGATGTCGCGCTCTGAATACGGGGCCGCGGGACGTCACTCTCTGAATACGGGGACGTCGCTCTCTGAATACGGGGACGTTGCGCTCTGAATACGGGGCCGCGGGATGTCGCGCTCTGAATACGGGGCCGCGGGACGTCGCTCTCTGAATACGGGGCCGCGGGACGTCGCTCTCTGAATACGGGGCCGCGGGACGTCGCTCTCTGAATACGGGGCCGCGGGACGTCGCGCTCTGAATACGGGGACGCGGGAACGTCGCTCTCTGAATACGGGGCCGCGGGATGTCGCGCTCTGAATACGGGGCCGCGGGACGTCACTCTCTGAATACGGGGCCGCGGGACGTCGCTCTCTGAATACGGGGCCGCGGGACGTCGCGCTCTGAATACGGGGCCGCGGGACGTCGCTCTCTGAATACGGGGACGCGGGACGTCACTCTCTGAATACGGGGCCGCGGGACGTCGCGCTCTGAATACGGGGCCGCGGGACGTCGCTCTCTGAATACGGGGCCGCGGGACGTCGCTCTCTCATACGGGGCCGCGGGACGTCACGCTCTGAATACGGGCCGCGGGACGTCGCGCTCTGAATACGGGGCCGCGGGACGTCACGCTCTGAATACGGGGCCGCGGGACGTCGCTCTCTGAATACGGGGACGCGGGACGTCGCGCTCTGAATACGGGGCCGCGGGACGTCGCTCTCTGAATACGGGGCCGCGGGACGTCGCGCTCTGAATACGGGGACGCGGGACGTCGCTCTCTGAATACGGGGCGCGGGACGTCGCGCTCTGAATACGGGCCGCGGGACGTCGCTCTCTGAATACGGGCCGCGGGACGTCGCGCTCTGAATACGGGGCCGCGGGACGTCGCTCTCTGAATACGGGGCCGCGGGACGTCGCTCTCTGAATACGGGGCCGCGGGACGTCGCTCTCTGAATACGGGGCCGCGGGACGTCGCGCTCTGAATACGGGGCCGCGGGACGTCGCGCTCTGAATACGGGGCCGCGGGACGTCGCGCTCTGAATACGGGGCCGCGGGACGTCGCGCTCTGAATACGGGGCCGCGGGACGTCGCGCTCTGAATACGGGGCCGCGGGACGTCGTGCTCTAAATACGGGGCCGCGGGACGTCGCGCTCTAAATACGGGGCCGCGGGACGTCGCTCTCTGAATACGGGGCCGCGGGACGTCACGCTCTGAATACGGGGCCGCGGGACGTCACGCTCTGAATACGGGGCGCGCGGACGTCGCGCTCTGAATACGGGGCCGCGGGACGTCGCTCTCTGAATACGGGGCCGCGGGACGTCACGCTCTGAATACGGGGCCGCGGGACGTCGTGCTCTAAATACGGGGCCGCGGGATGTCGCGCTCTGAATACGGGGACGCGGGACGTCACTCTCTGAATACGGGGACGTCGCGCTCTGAATACGGGGCCGCGGGACGCCGCGCTCTAAATACGGGGCCGCGGGACGTCGCTCTCTGAATACGGGGACGTCGCGCTCTGAATACGGGGCCGCGGGACGTCGCTCTCTGAATACGGGGATGTCGCGCTCTGAATACGGGGCCGGGGGACGTCGCTCTCTGAATACGGGGATGTCGCGCTCTGAATACGGGGCCGCGGGACGTCGCGCTCTGAATACGGGGCCGCGGGATGTCGCGCTCTGAATACGGGGACGCGGGACGTCACTCTCTGAATACGGGGCCGCGGGACGCCGCGCTCTAAATACGGGGCCGCGGGACGTCGCTCTCTGAATACGGGGACGTCGCGCTCTGAATACGGGGCCGCGGGACGTCGCTCTCTGAATACGGGGCCGCGGGACGTCGCTCTCTGAATACGGGGATGTCGCGCTCTGAATACGGGGCCGCGGGATGTCGCGCTCTGAATACGGGGATGTCGCTCTCTGAATACGGGGATGTCGCGCTCTGAATACGGGGCCGCGGGATGTCGCGCTCTGAATACGGGGATGTCGCTCTCTGAATACGGGGATGTCGCGCTCTGAATACGGGGCCGCGGGATGTCGCGCTCTGAATACGGGGATGTCGCTCTCTGAATACGGGGATGTCGCGCTCTGAATACGGGGATGTCGCTCTCTGAATACGGGGACGTCGCGCTCTGAATACGGGGCCGCGGGATGTCGCGCTCTGAATACGGGGCCGCGGGACGTCACTCTCTGAATACGGGGACGCGGGACGTCGCTCTCTGAATACGGGGCCGCGGGATGTCGCGCTCTGAATACGGGGCCGCGGGACGTCGCTCTCTGAATACGGGGCCGCGGGACGCCGCTCTCTGAATACGGGGACGTCGCTCTCTGAATACGGGGCCGCGGGATGTCGCGCTCTGAATACGGGGACGCGGGATGTCGCGCTCTGAATACGGGGACGCGGGATGTCGCGCTCTGAATACGGGGCCGCGGGATGTCGCGCTCTGAATACGGGGCCGCGGGACGTCGCGCTCTGAATACGGGGCCGCGGGACGTCGCGCTCTGAATACGGGGCCGCGGGACGTCACGCTCTGAATACGGGGCGCGGGACGTCGCGCTCTGAATACGGGGCCGCGGGACGTCGCGCTCTGAATACGGGGCCGCGGGACGTCGCGCTCTGAATACGGGGCCGCGGGACGTCACGCTCTGAATACGGGCCGCGGGACGTCGCTCTCTGAATACGGGGCCGCGGGACGTCGCGCTCTGAATACGGGGCCGCGGGACGTCGCGCTCTGAATACGGGGCCGCGGGACGTCGCGCTCTGAATACGGGGCCGCGGGACGTCGCGCTCTGAATACGGGGCCGCGGGACGTCACGCTCTGAATACGGGCCGCGGGACGTCGCTCTCTGAATACGGGGCCGCGGGACGTCGTGCTCTAAATACGGGGCCGCGGGACGTCGCTCTCTGAATACGGGGACGTCGCGCTCTGAATACGGGGCCGCGGGATGTCGCGCTCTGAATACGGGGCCGCGGGACGTCGCTCTCTGAATACGGGGCCGCGGGACGTCGCTCTCTGAATACGGGGACGCGGGACGTCGCTCTCTGAATACGGGGCCGCGGGACGCCGCTCTCTGAATACGGGGACGTTGCGCTCTGAATACGGGGCCGCGGGATGTCGCGCTCTGAATACGGGGCCGCGGGACGTCGCGCTCTGAATACGGGGCCGCGGGACGTCGCTCTGAATACGGGGCCGCGGGACGTCGCTCTCTGAATACGGGGCCGCGGGACGTCGCTCTCTGAATACGGGGCCGCGGGACGTCGCGCTCTGAATACGGGGCCGCGGGACGTCGCGCTCTGAATACGGGGCCGCGGGACGTCGCTCTCTGAATACGGGGCCGCGGGACGTCGCTCTCTGAATACGGGGCCGCGGGACGTCGCGCTCTGAATACGGGGCGCGGGACGTCGCGCTCTGAATACGGGGCGCGGGACGTCGCTCTCTGAATACGGGGCCGCGGGACGTCCTCTCTGAATACGGGGCCGCGGGACGTCACTCTCTGAATACGGGGACGTCGCGCTCTGAATACGGGGCGCGGATGTCGCGCTCTGAATACGGGGACGTCGCGCTCTGAATACGGGGCCGCGGGATGCCGCGCTCTAAATACGGGGCCGCGGGATGTCGCGCTCTGAATACGGGGACGTCGCGCTCTGAATACGGGGCCGCGGGACGTCGCTCTCTGAATACGGGGACGTCGCGCTCTGAATACGGGGCCGCGGGATGTCGCGCTCTGAATACGGGGACGCGGGACGTCGCTCTCTGAATACGGGGACGTCGCGCTCTGAATACGGGGACGCGGGACGTCGCTCTCTGAATACGGGGACGTCGCGCTCTGAATACGGGGCCGCGGGATGTCGCGCTCTGAATACGGGGCCGCGGGACGTCACTCTCTGAATACGGGGACGTCGCGCTCTGAATACGGGGCCGCGGGACGTCGCTCTCTGAATACGGGGACGTCGCGCTCTGAATACGGGGCCGCGGGATGTCGCGCTCTGAATACGGGGACGTCGCGCTCTGAATACGGGGACGCGGGACGTCGCTCTCTGAATACGGGGCCGCGGGATGTCGCGCTCTGAATACGGGGCCGCGGGACGTCGCGCTCTGAATACGGGGCCGCGGGACGCCGCGCTCTAAATACGGGGCCGCGGGACGTCGCTCTCTGAATACGGGGACGTCGCTCTCTGAATACGGGGACGTCGCTCTCTGAATACGGGGCGCGGGATGTCGCGCTCTGAATACGGGGACGTCGCGCTCTGAATACGGGGCCGCGGGACGTCGCTCTCTGAATACGGGGCCGCGCGACGTCACGCTCTGAATACGGGGCCGCGGGACGTCGCGCTCTGAATACGGGGCCGCGGGACGTCGCGCTCTGAATACGGGGCCGCGGGACGTCGCTCTCTGAATACGGGGCGCGGGACGTCGCGCTCTGAATACGGGGCCGCGGGACGTCGTGCTCTAAATAGGGGCCGCGGACGTCGCTCTCTGAATACGGGGACGTCGCGCTCTGAATACGGGGACGTCGCGCTCTGAATACGGGGACGTCGCGCTCTGAATACGGGGACGTCGCGCTCTGAATACGGGGACGTCGCGCTCTGAATACGGGGCCGCGGAACGTCGCTCTCTGAATACGGGGACGTCGCGCTCTGAATACGGGGACGTCGCGCTCTGAATACGGGGACGTCGCGCTCTGAATACGGGGACGTCGCGCTCTGAATAGGGGCGTCGCGCTCTGAATACGGGGACGTCGCGCTCTGAATACGGGGACGCGGGACGTCGCTCTCTGAATACGGGGCCGCGGGATGTCGCTCTCTGAATACGGGGCCGCGGGATGTCGCGCTCTGAATACGGGGCCGCGGGACGTCGCTCTCTGAATACGGGGCCGCGGGACGTCGCTCTCTGAATACGGGGACGCGGGACGTCGCTCTCTGAATACGGGGCCGCGGGACGCCGCTCTCTGAATACGGGGCCGCGGGACGTCGCGCTCTGAATACGGGGACGTTGCGCTCTGAATACGGGGCCGCGGGACGTCGCTCTCTGAATACGGGGCCGCGGGACGTCGCTCTCTGAATACGGGGCCGCGGGACGTCGCGCTCTGAATACGGGGACGCGGGACGTCGCGCTCTGAATACGGGGACGCGGGACGTCGCGCTCTGAATACGGGGCCGCGGGACGTCGCGCTCTGAATACGGGGCCGCGGGACGTCGCTCTCTGAATACGGGGACGCCGTGCTCTGAATACGGGGCCGCGGGATGTCGCTCTCTGAATACAGGGACGCCGCGCTCTGAATACGGGGCCGTTGGGGGGAATATACAGAAATCTGAGCGTTTCTGTGAAGCGATGACCTGTCTGAGCCCAGACTCAATCAGGGAGAAGGCGGCCAGGGTGAAGATGGGTTTGGACATGGCAGCCGGTGAAGGAGCCATTTATCTGCCGCCGGGCTCTGCCTGGAGAGATGAATGCCGGTGCCGGCCGCTGCGCTCGTGCGTATAGATCTGCTGCCGCTCGGCGAGCTCCTCAGACGCCGCTATCCTTGGAGCGAGCCGTAAATAGAGCATTCAGGGGAGACGCTTTACGAGCTCTGAGATCTGGCAGACGCGGCGAGGATGTACAGACGCAGTGACGGATGAACTCGAGTGGCGCGTTTATCTTGGGCTGTAGCGGCTTTGAAGCGGGTGCGCGGTTTGTTTGGATGATTTAAAGCATCATTTGGTTCTGGAAAATGGACACATGGAGTGAGTTAGACACGGCGGTGACCGCACGGCGTCTCCAAACACTCAGCGCGGCTTCAGCTCCGGCATTACACACCTAAACATGAAGGATTAGAGCCTCGTCCCCGCACTGGCTGCCCGTTAACCCATACAGCGCCACTTCCTACAGGTCTGTGTTCCCCGGCCTGCACCGCGTCTCGGTATCTACGTGCGTGCTGGAGGCTGCGTCGCCAACGGCCGCAATATCTCTTCGATGAAAAGGAAGATTGTGGTGGCTGTCAAAGCCGGAGCGCAGTGACCTACATGAGCCTGTCACAAGTGCTCAGCCCGTCCTGTAACACCGAGCGGCACCGTATAAATTTACCCTATACGTGCCTGACCTTCACGCGTTGCTGGTGACAGAAAGGTCAGGACTATCACCCCCTGCTTCATAGAAAATCCTTGGTGTGTGATGCATTCAGTCCGGTTCAGAAGTATTTGGACGCTGAAGCAGGATTTGTCATTCTTAGAATCTCGTACATTTAAAATGATATCATTGCGTTTATATCTAGAGGTCGGGTTATATCTGTGTGATTTGTGTCAGGGAGGGGTCGGGTTATATCTGTGTGATTTGTGTCGGGGAGGGGTCGGGTTATATCTGTGTGATTTGTGTCAGGGAGGGGTCGGGTTATATCTGTGATTTGTGTCAGGGAGGGGTCGGGTTATATCTGTTGTGATTTGTGTCGGGGAGGGGTCGGGTTATATCTGTGTGATTTGTGTCAGGGAGGGGTCGGGTTATATCTGTGTGATTTGTGTCGGGGAGGGGTCGGGTTATATCTGTGTGATTTGTGTCAGGGAGGGGTCGGGTTATATCTGTGATTTGTGTCAGGGGAGGGGTCGGGTATATATCTGTGTGATTTGTGTCGGGGAGGGGTCGGGTTATATCTGGGATTTGTGTCGGGGGGGGTCGGGTTATA
The DNA here is from genome assembly GCA_009667805.1 of Leptobrachium leishanense. NCBI lineage: Eukaryota > Metazoa > Chordata > Amphibia > Anura > Megophryidae > Leptobrachium > Leptobrachium leishanense. The sequence goes on from RXON01002411.1 coordinate 15,930, forward strand.
TCTGTGTGATTTGTGTCAGGAGGGGGTCGGGTTATATCTGTGTGATTTGTGTCGGGGAGGGGTCGGGTTATATCTGTGTGATTTGTGTCAGGGAGGGGTCGGGTTATATCTGTGATTTGTGTCAGGGAGGGGTCGGGTTATATCTGTGTGATTTGTGTCGGGGAGGGGTCGGGTTATATCTGTGTGATTTGTGTCAGGGAGGGGTCGGGTTATATCTGTGTGATTTGTGTCGGGGAGGGGTCGGGTTATATCTGTGTGATTTGTGTCAGGGAGGGGTCGGTTATATCTGTGTGATTTGTGTCAGGGAGGGGGTCGGGTTATATCTGTGTGATTTGTGTCAGGGAGGGGTCGGGTTATATCTGTATGATTTGTGTCAGGGAGGGGTCGGGTTATATCTGTGTGATTTGTGTCGGGGAGGGGTCGTGTTATATCTGTATGATTTGTGTCAGGGAGGGGTCGGGTTATATCTGTGTGATTTGTGTCAGGGAGGGGTCGGGTTATATCTGTGTGATTTGTGTCAGGGAGGGGTCGGGTTATATCTGTGTGATTTGTGTCAGGGAGGGGTCGGGTTATATCTGTGTGATTTGTGTCAGGGAGGGGTCGGGTTATATCTGTGTGATTTGTGTCGGGGAGGGTCGGGTTATATCTGTGTGATTTGTGTCGGGGAGGGGTCGGGTTATATCTGTGTGATTTGTGTCAGGGAGGGGTCGGGTTATATCTGTGTGATTTGTGTCGGGGAGGGGTCGGGTTATATCTGTGTGATTTGTGTCAGGAGGGGGTCGGGTTATATCTGTATGATTTTGTGTCAGGGAGGGGTCGGGTTATATCTTTGTGTGATTTGTGTCAGGGAGGGGTCGGGTTATATCTGTGTGATTTGTGTCAGGGAGGGGTCGGGTTATATCTGTATGATTTGTGTCAGGGAGGGGTCGGGTTATATCTGTGTGATTTGTGTCGGGGAGGGGTCGTGTTATATCTGTATGATTTGTGTCAGGGAGGGGTCGGGTTATATCTGTGTGATTTGTGTCAGGGAGGGGTCGGGTTATATCTGTGTGATTTGTGTCAGGGAGGGGTCGGGTATATCTGTGTGATTTGTGTCAGGGAGGGGTCGGGTTATATCTGTGTGATTTGTGTCAGGGAGGGGTCGGGTTACATCTGTGTGATTTGTGTCGGGGAGGGTCGGGTTACATCTGTGTGATTTGTGTCGGGGAGGGGTCGGGTTATATCTGTGTGATTTGTGTCAGGGAGGGGTCGGGTTATATCTGTGATTTGTGTCGGGGAGGGGTCGGGTTATATCTGTGTGATTTGTGTCAGGGAGGGGTCGGGTTATATCTGTGTGATTTGTGTCAGGGAGGGGTCGGGTTATATCTGTGATTTGTGTCAGGGGAGGGGTCGGGTTATATCTGTGTGTGATTTGTGTCGGGGAGGGGTCGGGTTATATCTGTGTGATTTGTGTCAGGGAGGGCGGGTCGGGTTATATCTGTGTGATTTGTGTGTCAGGGAGGGGTCGGGTTATATCTGTTGATTTGTGTCAGGGAGGGGTCGGGTTATATCTGTGTGATTTGTGTCGGGGAGGGGTCGGGTTATATCTGTGTGATTTGTGTCAGGGAGGTCGGGTTATATCTGTGATTTGTGTCGGGAGGGGTCGGGTTATATCTGTGTGATTTGTGTCAGGGAGGGTCATATGTGTGATTTGTGTCAGGGAGGGGTCGGGTTATATCTGTGTGATTTGTGTCAGGGAGGGGCCGGGTTATATCTGTGTGATTTGTGTCGGAGGGGTCGGGTTATATCTGTGTGATTGTGTCAGGGAGGGGTCGGGTTATATCTGTGTGATTTGTGTCAGGGAGGGGGCGGGTTATATCTGTGTGATTTGTGTCAGGGAGGGGTCGGGTTATATCTGTGTGATTTGTGTCAGGGAGGGGTCGGGTTATATCTTGTGATTTGTGTCAGGGAGGGGTCGGGTTATATCTGTGTGATTTGTGTCGGGGAGGGGTCGGGTTATATCTGTGTGATTTGTGTCAGGGAGGGGTCGGGTTATATCTGTGTGATTTGTTGTCAGGGAGGGGTCGGGTTATATCTGTGATTTGTGTCGGGGAGGGGTCGGGTTATATCTGTGTGATTGTGTCAGGGAGGGGTCGGGTTATATCTGTGTGATTTGTGTCAGGGAGGGGTCGGGTTATATCTGTGTGATTTGTGTCGGGGAGGGGTCGGGTTATATCTGTGTGATTTGTGTCAGGAGGGGTCGGGTTATATCTGTGTGATTTGTGTCGGGGAGGGGTCGGGTTATATCTGTGTGATTTGTGTCGGGGAGGGGTCGGGTTATATCTGTGTGATTTGTGTCAGGGAGGGGTCGGGTTATATCTGTGTGATTTGTGTCGGGGAGGGGTCGGGTTATATCTGTGATGATTTGTGTCAGGGAGGGGTCGGGTTATATCTGTGTGATTTGTGTCAGGAGGGGTCGGGTTATATCTGTGTGATTTGTGTCGGGGAGGGGTCGGGTTATATCTGTTGAGGGTTGTGTGGGAGGGGTGGGGTTGTGTCTGTGTGTGTTTGTGTGTCAGGGTGGGGTGGGTTATTGTGGAGTGTGCGGGGAGGGGTCGGGTTATATCTGTGTGATTTGTGTCGGGAGGGGTCGGGTTATATCTGTGTGATTTGTGTCAGGGAGGGGTCGGGTTATATCTGTGTGATTTGTGTCGGGGAGGGGCCGGGTTATATCTGTGTGATTTGTGTTGGGAGGGGCCGGGTTATATCTGTGTGATTTGTGTCGGGAGGGGTCGGGTTATATCTGTGTGATTTGTGTCAGGGAGGGGTCGGGTTATATCTGTGTGATTTGTGTCAGGGAGGGGTCGGGTTATATCTGTGTGATTTGTGTCGGAGGGGTCGGTTATATCTGTGTGATTTGTGTCAGGGAGGGGTCGGGTTATATCTGTGTGATTTGTGTCAGGGAGGGGTCGGGTTATATCTGTGTGATTTGTGTCAGGGAGGGGTCGGGTTATATCTGTGTGATTTGTGTCAGGGAGGGGTCGGGTTATATCTGTGTGATTTGTGTCGGGGAGGGGTCGTTTATATCTGTGTGATTTGTGTCAGGGAGGGGTCGGGTTATATCTGTGTGATTGTGTCAGGGAGGGGTCGGGTTATATCTGTGTGATTTGTGTCAGGGAGGGGTCGGGTTATATCTGTGTGATTTGTGTCAGGGAGGGGTCGGGTTATATCTGTGTGATTTGTGTCAGGGAGGGGTCGGGTTATATCTGTGTGATTTGTGTCAGGGAGGGGTCGGGTTATATCTGTGTGATTTGTGTCGGGGAGGGGTCGGGTTATATCTGTGTGATTTGTGTCGAGGGGTCGGGTTATATCTGTGTGATTTGTGTCAGGAGGGGTCGGGTTATATCTGTGTGATTTGTGTCGGGGAGGGGTCGGGTTATATCTGTGTGATTTGTGTCAGGGAGGGGTCGGGTTATATCTGTGTGATTTGTGTCAGGGAGGGGTCGGGTTATATCTGTGTGATTTGTGTCAGGGAGGGGTCGGGTTATATCTGTGTGATTTGTGTCGGGGAGGGGTCGGGTTATATCTGTGTGATTTGTGTCGGGGAGGTCGGGTTATATCTGTGTGATTTGTGTCAGGGAGGGGTCGGGTTATATCTGTGTGATTTGTGTCAGGGAGGGGGTCGGGTTATATCTGTGTGATTTGTGTCAGGGAGGGGTCGGGTTATATCTGTGTGATTTGTGTCAGGGAGGGGTCGGGTTTATCTGTGTGATTTGTGTCAGGGAGGGGTCGGGTTATATCTGTGTGATTTGTGTCGGGGAGGGGTCGGGTTATATCTGTGTGATTTGTGTCAGGGAGGGGTCGGGTTATATCTGTGTGATTTGTGTCGGGGAGGGGTCGGGTTATATCTGTGTGATTTGTGTCGGGAGGGGTCGGGTTATATCTGTGTGATTTGTGTCAGGGAGGGGTCGGGTTATATCTGTGTGATTTGTGTCAGGGGGGTCGGGTTATATCTGTGTGATTTGTGTCAGGGAGGGGTCGGGTTATATCTGTATGATTGTGTCAGGGAGGGGTCGGGTTATATCTGTGTGATTTGTGTCGGGGAGGGGTCGTTTTATATCTGTGTGATTTGTGTCAGGGAGGGGTCGGGTTATATCTGTGTGATTTGTGTCAGGGAGGGGTCGGGTTATATCTGTGTGATTTGTGTCAGGGAGGGGTCGGGTTATATCTGTGTGATTTGTGTCAGGGAGGGGTCGGGTTATATCTGTGTGTTTTGTGTCAGGGAGGGGTCGGGTTATATCTGTGTGATTTGTGTCGGGGAGGGGTCGGGTTACATCTGTGTGATTTGTGTCGGAGGGGGTCGGGTTATATCTGTGTGATTTGTGTCAGGGAGGGGTCGGGTTAATTCTGTGATTTGTGTCGGAGGGGTCGGGTTATATCTGTGTGATTTGTGTCAGGGAGGGGTCGGGTTATATCTGTGTGATTTGTGTCAGGGAGGGGTCGGGTTATATCTGTATGATTTGTGTCAGGGAGGGGTCGGGTTATATCTGTGTGATTTGTGTCGGGGAGGGGTCGTGTTATATCTGTATGATTTGTGTCAGGGAGGGGTCGGGTTATATCTGTGTGATTTGTGTCAGGGAGGGGTCGGGTTATATCTGTGTGATTTGTGTCAGGGAGGGGTCGGGTTATATCTGTGTGATTTGTGTCAGGGAGGGGTCGGGTTATATCTGTGTGATTTGTGTCGGGGAGGGGTCGGGTTATATCTGTGTGATTTGTGTCGGGGGGGGTCGGGTTATATCTGTGTGATTTGTGTCAGGGAGGGGTCGGGTTATATCTGTGATTTGTGTCGGGGAGGGGTCGGGTTATATCTGTGTGATTTGTGTCGGGGAGGGGTCGGGTTATATCTGTGTGATTTGTGTCGGGGAGGGGTCGGGTTATATCTGTGATTTGTGTCGGGGAGGGGTCGGGTTATATCTGTGATTTGTGTCAGGGAGGGGTCGGGTTATATCTGTGTGATTTGTGTCGGGGAGGGGTCGGGTTATATCTGTGTGATTTGTGTCAGGGAGGGGTCGGGTTATATCTGTGTGATTTGTGTCAGGGAGGGGTCGGGTTATATATCTGTGATTTGTGTTTAACCCCAGATAGTCCTGTGTATGCACACACGCACGTGACATGTTTGTGCTGATGGAGGTTGTCGCTTGCTTCCTGCAGGGTGCGGTCACTGCAAGAAAATGAAGCCGGATTTTGAAAAAGCGGCCGCGACGCTAAACGAGGAAACGGTAAGAGCCGGGTTATATAGACAGTTCAAATGTTATTTTTCAGACGTTCCTTTTTTCTGTGGTTTCTTACCCTGTTCTGTCCCGTCCCCTCTTGCCGTGCCTCATGCGATGCGCGGGCCTGGCTGCTTGGGGATGCGCGGGTCGGGGCTGCTTGGGGATGCGCGGGCCTGGCTGCTTGGGGATTCGCGGGCCTGGCTGCTTGGGGATTCGCGGGTCGGGGCTGCTTGGGGATGCGCGGGCCTGGCTGCTTGGGGATGCGCGGGCCTGGCTGCTTGGGGATTCGCGGGCCTGGCTTCTTGGGGATGCGCGGGCCTGGCTTCTTGGGGATTCGCGGGCCTGGCTTCTTGGGGATGCGCGGGCCTGGCTTCTTGGGGATGCGCGGGCCTGGCTGCTTGGGGATGCGCGGGCCTGGCTGCTTGGGGATGCGCGGGCCTGGCTGCTGGGATTCGCGGCTGGTGCTTGGGGATGCGCGGGCCTGGCTCTTGGGGATTCGCGGGCCTGGCTGTCTTGGGATGCGCGGGCCTGGCTTCTTGGGGATGCGCGGGCCTGGCTGCTTGGGGATGCGCGGGCCGGGGCTTCTTGGGGATTCGCGGGCCTGGATTCTTGGGGATTCGCGGGCCTGGCTGCTTGGCGATGCGCGGGCCTGGCTGCTTGGGGATGCGCGGGTCGGGGCTGCTTGGCGATGCGCGGGTCGGGGCTGCTTGGCGATGCGCGGGTCGGGGCTGCTTGGCGATGCGCGGGTCGGGGCTGCTTGGCGATGCGCGGGTCGGGGCTGCTTGGCGATGGTCGGGGCTGCTTGGCGATGCGCGGGTCGGGGCTGCTTGGCGATGCGCGGTCGGGGCTGCTTGGCGATGCGCGGGCCGGGTTGCTTGGCGATGCGCGGGTCGGGGCTGCTTGGCGATGCGCGGGTCGGGGCTGCTTGGCGATGCGCGGGCCGGGGCTGCTTGGGGATGCGCGGGTCTGGGCTGCTTGGGGATGCGCGGGTCTGGGCTGCTTGGCGATGCGCGGTCGGGGCTGCTTGGGGATGCGCGGGTCGGGGCTGCTTGGGATGCGCGGGTCGGGGCTGCTTGGGGATGCGCGGGTCGGGGCTGCTTGGGATGCGCGGGTCGGGGCTGCTTGGGGATGCGCGGGTCGGGGCTGCTTGGCGATGCGCGGGTCGGGGCTGCTTGGGGATGCGCGGGTCGGGGCTGCTTGGCGATGCGCGGGTCGGGGCTGCTTGGGGATGCGCGGGTCGGGGCTGCTTGGGGATGCGCGGGTCGGGGCTGCTTGGCGATGCGCGGGTCGGGGCTGCCTGGCGATGCGCGGGTCGGGGCTGCTTGGCGATGCGCGGGTCGGGGCTGCTTGGCGCCGCTGTTTATTACCCTTGACGAGTGTTTACATTAGGGTTAATTAAACTTGTCATATTTGGTGAAAACAGGAAAATACGAGCATTTTATCGGAAAAGGAGCGGAATGTTTCATGGAGATTCGTGTAGGTGGGGGGGGGGGTTATTGTTTTTTGCTGCAGCCCCCCTCCCGCGCGATGTGAACGCCGCATTAATCACACGCCGCTAATAAAGGCAAATTGTTTCCATTTCGTTGGATTCCTTTTATTAAGATGTAATCGGTGGCTTCCGCTGCCGACGCGCTCATTAACGCGCAGGGCGGCAGCTTCCTCGTCCAGCTTTGATCTCTATGAAGGACACGGCTCGGTGTACAAACCTACCCAGTGGCGTCACTAGGGTTGGTGTCACCCGTTGCGGTAACTTATGGTGTCACCCCCCCCCCCCGTAAATTTACGGGGGGCGGGGGGGGGTTTAACTACTTTTGCTCATAAATCAGTAACTCCCATATAACACTGAATGCTCATAATACACGCCGCACATTACTGTGAGGTTTATTGCTGTGGAGCTCTGCGATACGCTCCTACACACAGCGCACATTACTGTCAGGTTTGTTGCAGTGGAACTCTGATACGCTCATACACACAGCGCACATTACTGTGAATTTTATTGCTGTGGAGCTCTGATACGCTCATACACACAGCGCACATTACTGTCAGGTTTATTGCTGTGGAGCTCTGTGATACGCTCATACACACAACGCACATTGCTGTGGAGCTCTGATAGGCTCATATACACAGCGCACATTACTGTGAGGTTTATTGCTGTGGAGCTCTGTGATACGCTCATACACACAGCGCACATTACTGTGAGGTTTATTGCTGTGGAGCTCTGATACGCTCATACACACAGCGCACATTACTGTCAGGTTTATTGCTGTGGAGCTCTGATACGCTCATACACACAGCGCACATTACTGTGAGGTTTATTGCTGTGGAGCTCTGTGATACACTCATACACACAGCGCACATTACTGTGAGGTTTATTGCTGTGGAGCTCTGTGATACGCTCATACACACAGCGCACATTACTGTGAGGTTTATTGCTGTGGAGCTCTGTGATACGCTCATACACACAGCGCACATTACTGTGAGGTTTATTGCTGTGGAGCTCTGTGATACGCTCATACACACAGCGCACATTACTGTGAGGTTTATTGCTGTGGAGCTCTGATACGCTCCTACACACAACGCACATTACTGTCGGGTTTATTGCTGTGGAGCTCTGATAGGCTCATACACACAGCGCACATTACTGTGAGGTTTATTGCTATGGAGCTCTGATACGCTCATACACACAGCGCACATTGCTGTGAGGTTTATTGCTGTGGAGCTCTGTGATGCGCTCATACACACAGCGCACATTACTGTGAGGTTTATTGCTGTGGAGCTCTGATACGCTCATACACACAGCGCACATTACTGTCAGGTTTATTGCTGTGGAGCTCTGTGATTCGCTCATACACACCGCACATTACTGTGAGTTTTATTGCTGTGGAGCTCTGTGATACGCTCATACACACCGCACATTACTGGGAGTTTTATTGCTGTGGAGCTCTGTGATACGCTCATACACACCACACATTACTGGGAGTTTTATTGCTGTGGAGCTCTGTGATACGCTCATACACAAATTTTGGCAAACTGACAGCAAGTACTGTGCCTGTTCGAAGGCAGTGAAAGTCCCCATAGAGAAGTAATGGTTAATCTGTTCAGAGACACCGAACAGCAAAGAAATGTCCTGATGTCCGGTGTTTTCATTCGACAGGTTTATGCAGGCGAACGAACACCATAGGTTTCAATGTTAAAAATATTCCCGTTTTAATCCAATATCTAATAAACAGTTTATTCCTTTAATCCATAGTAAAAAATCTCTTGATTTTATTTTTTTAGTATCTTTTAGGCATTTTTTTTTCTAATAGCGTTTTCTTGTTTTTTTTCTGTAACCGACCTTTTTATTATCATTCACAGCATCTTATATGTTAATTCCAGACATTTTCGTTCAGTAGTTCTTTTTAAAACAGCGGGCGACGGGTTTGCGGCAGCATTCAGTGGCTGATTCCCTGCACTTCAGGGACTCTGTGGTGAATTCACCGGGGAAATTTGATTCCCCAAAGTGCGGCGAACAACAGAACACTGAAATGTCTGCGTCATTTCGGTGCTCTGTGAATATCCTCTTTGTGCTGGTGTTTTTTTTGCCGCCCCCTGAAAAGTGACAGCCTAGACCTTGCCTACCCAGGACATACTTGAAAATGAGAGAAATCTCAATGTATCCTTCCTGGTAAATTATTTTTTTTAGGGTGTCACCCTAGGGGGTGGTGTCACCCTGTGCGGTCCGCACCCCCACCCCCCTAGCGACGCCCCTGAACCTACCTCTTAGAATACGCCCAGTGCCCGGGGTTTATGCAGATTAGACAGTTTTCTGGTATTTGCATATAATAGCGTCTCGCGCCTCGCGGTGGGGGGGCTCGATTTGCTTCAGAGATGCTGTTTTCAGGTAAAAAAGGGACTCGCTAAATAATAATACAAACCGTCCCAATGAGATCACTTTAATCCCAATCTGCTGTTTTGTGAGATATTAAATTGTGAGATTTGCCGTGTCGGTCTGATTGTATTTAGCAAGTCGGCCCCTTTAGAACGTTCGTTAAGTCATGAGATTTGCCGTGATGGACTGATTGTATTTAGCGAGTCTGCCCCCTGTGACGTTCATTAAGTCTTGAGATTTGCCGTGACGGTCTGATAGTGATGTATTTAGTGAGTCGGCCCCCTGTGATGTTAAATGTAGGATATAATCGTGTCGCTTGCTGTGGAAGGTTTAATGCTGCGATATATCTTGCACCTCAGGATGCCGGGGTCCTCGCGGCTGTGGATGGGACGGTGCATCGGGCGCTGTCGGAGAGGTTCCATATTTCGGGTTTCCCCACGTTGAAATATTTTGAGAACGGCGAAGAGAAGTACACCCTGCCGCACCTGCGCACCGCGCAAAAGATCGTGGAGTGGATGCACAAGTGAGTCATGTCTGATCTGCACGCCTGAGATGAGCGGACACTCTGTGTCCAGGCAGAGGCATTACATGCGTGCACGCTGTGTGCCACTCTGTATCCAGGCAGAGGCATTACATGCGTGCACGCTGTGTGTCACTCTGTATCCAGGCAGAGGCATTACATGCGTGCACGCTGTGTGTCACTCTGTATCCAGGCAGAGGCATTACATGCGTGCACGCTGTGTGTCACTCTGTATCCAGGCAGAGGCATTACATGCGTGCACGCTGTGTGTCACTCTGTATCCAGGCAGAGGCATTACATGCGTGCACGCTGTGTGTCACTCTGTATCCAGGCAGAGGCATTACATGCGTGCACGCTGTGTGTCACTCTGTATCCAGGCAGAGGCATTACATGCGTGCACGCTGTGTGTCACTCTGTATCCAGGCAGAGGTATTATATGCGTGCACGCTGTGTGTCACTCTGTATCCAGGCAGAGGCATTACATGCGTGCATGCTGTGTGTCCGGGCGCAGGCATTACATGCGTGCATGCTGTGTGTCCGGGCGCAGGCATTACATGAGTGCACGCTGTGTGGCCGTGGTTCTAAATCTGCATGTTGCATATCTGTGCGTTTGTTTTGCAGCCCTGAGGCCCCGCCGCCCCCTGAGCCCAGCTGGGATGAAATGCCGTCCAGCGTTGCGCACCTGCTTGGGGAGGATTTTCGGGAAGTCCTGAAAAAGAAGAAGCATGCCCTCGTCATGTTCTACGCACCATGTGAGTGTTTCCCAGTGACGCACGCCTCGCGTACTTTTACGTGGTCTCCACACTGCGGGCGTCACTCTACTAAACACTAAATATCTGTGTATACAGAGCCAGGGCGGCTGCACGCGTGGCACATCCATCGAGGGACACACAGCGTGGCACATCCATTGAGAGACACACGGCGTGGCACATGCGCAGAGAGACGCATGGCGTGGCGCATGGCACAAGACACACCGCGTGGCGCATGGCACAAGACGCACAGGGTGGCACATGTGCAGAGAGACGCACAGCGTGGCACATCCATTGAGAGACACACGCGGCGTGGCACATGCGCAGAGAGACGCGTGGCGCATGGCGCATGGCACAAGACGCACAGCATGGCACAAGACGCGTGGCGCATGGCACAAGACGCACAGGGTGGCACATGCGCAGAGAGACGCGCGGCACATTAATAATAATATATACACCTTTATTGACACAATGTCCCTGTGTAGAGAATCTCAATATAAATCAAAGCATAAATATGTAATAAGATCAAAAATAGAGACAGATAAAACCTGGACCTGCTCTCCAGATAATCAATGCCAAGACATGTAGTGAAACAGAAGGCGCTTGTAACGGAGCGACTGTACCTTCACGGAGTACCTCCGTCAGCAGGCGCTCTCCCCTTTAAGGCTAATGTCAGATGAATGCAGTCTGAGCGCACTCTGCGTGCGTGCATAATGGACAGACATACTGACTGAAGATACTGTAGACACCACACGGTCTGTTTTCTTTGACGGATGTAGAACACAAAAGGACTTGTGGGAAATAAAAATAATATTAAAAATGTGAAAAGGATATGAAAAGCCATTGTGTGCGTCAAGGTGCTGGACGTCGCAAATGCGCTGTGTCTGACATCTCATCACGCACAGAACGCTGACGTGGCACACTCTGCGCATCTGTCTAGCGGTTTTACATTCTTGCCTAACTTGCGTCCGTTTTCCACTTGTGTTGTGCGTGCGCAGTTCGGTGTGCACGTACCTCGTGTGCGGGTATCTATTGCTCATGATTCTATGCTACGACGGACGTTAAACTGTGCAGCAACACGTACGTGATCACTGCGTTTGTCTGTCGCCGGCCTAAACAGTCGCTACCGTCGCCAGAGAATATTCCCAAACAACCCACCCAAACTTTAACCGCAGCTGAAAGAAGGATGCACACCGTTGAAATTCAAAAGCAGACTGGTTGTTTATTCACACAGCTACACAGTCAAGGAACAACCTCCTTCATGAATACAACCAAACAGATAACATCACAGATCAAATGAGTGCACAGGTGGGACCTTCAAACCATGGAAAATGGGATTTCCTGGGAGGAGAAGGGGGGGAGGGAGAAAGCGGGTAAAACAAAGAAATATCTTATAGAGAGAATGTACACAATAGAGAGAGCAGGTAGTAATAAAGAGATAGGATACATAATAGAGGGAATGTACACAATATACACAACAGGAGACTCTACAATAAATACACAAGTGAATAACACACAGACATCAGATATCATTAGTTTGCCGGGGAATGTTTAAAACCGTGAAAAACCAAATATATTCAAAAGATCCACCAGTTCCCCAATAGTCTCTTTCACGGGCCATAATCGCTGGGCAGAAGGCTAGCCCACAGCCCCTCCAGATGCCCCAGTGACGGTAGGTTCCGTCACAGCGCTGTTTAGGTGATCTTGCCAGCTTCGCTCTGCAGGCTCAGCAGATGACAGACTGACCCTGGGATTACAGAGACCGCCACAAATCTCCCAGCGTCTCACCCATGCTTTAACCCTTCTAGTCCCATCTCCTCACTCATGGCTAGATCTTATCTGTAGAGCTGTGCTCTGCAGGCTCTGCACCCCTGTGTATTGTGCATCCTGCACCTCCTCGCAGCGTCGCAGCCTCCTAATCTGCGGACACGGTGGATTCTCTTGGAGCTCAGACTAATGAAAGATTAATCCGTAAAGAGCTCCCAAGGGTTAACGCTAAAAGCGTCATTAGTATTCCTGCTGGAGCCCGGCGTGTTGCGATGGTGCATTAACCCCCCTGCTGCCAGCGTGCCGCACTATGTGTTTACATTAAAGCCGGGGCAGACGGGGCCACTCTGTCACACTGTGTCTGTCCTGCCATATAATGACCGACTCGTTACAGAAACGTCTTGGTCTACAGATAAAGCGATGGGAGCCTGCGAGCAGGACGCTGTGTAACTACAGACTTATCCCCCGGTAGAGGGTCCAATGGGTTAATTAACCCTCTGCCATGTCAGGGACTTCAATCAGACGCGCTCTGGATTTTTCTATGCCAGCGACGGTGAACCTGATGTTTCTACATGTCCCATAATGCTCAGCCAGCCTTTAGTGGGATTACGCATCATGGGACATGTAGTTCAGAAAATGTGGGGTTCCCGGGTTCACCATCACGGCTTATAGTGTATGTTTCATGTCGCATGTATGTAGGACGTCACTCCAATAAATGTTTTCCTCTGATCAGGAGACATGGGTGACGCGTCCTCCAGTATTACGAATGCAAGACTCGCGCGACTTTTTACCTAAAGAGTTAAACCGTGTCCAGGAGTTAAATGCAGGATGGATCCCCCCCAGGCGCCACACACCGGGGGGGGGGGGGGGGGGTTTGCCATCCACTCCTTACACAACCAGAGATGCAGGAAAAAATAATCCCGGCACGGATTCATAACACTGACCTGCAATCTTTCAACCTGTTTCTGTTGTTTTCAAATGAATAGGTGCATCTGAATGGACTTTTTGCGCAGATTCCGTAAATGGTTTTTTCACAAATGATGGAAATGTGAAAATTAAAAAAAAACGTTATTTTTTTAACGACATTGCTATATGGCAACGTTTGTAACGTGTGAAAATGTTCTCTGGAGGGTCGCAATGATTGTTTAAGGAATAGATAAACATAAATACATATTCAAAAGCAAACCTGCCGAACATTCGCCACTGGGCTCCCCTTCAAATGTCCTCTTTTTGGATTGTCTTCGGTGCGTCCGTACAGTCTCTGGTCAACATCCAACAATAGTCGCCATCATATGTACAGTCCACTTTCCTTGGTATCTCTTCTCCATCACTTTAATATCCTGATGGAAACGCTCGCCATGTTCTTCCGAAAAATCACCGAGATTGTTAGGAAAGTCATTTAGATGAGCATGAAGAAAGTGAACGTTGACGCTCATGTTGCAACCAAGCAGTTCATAGGATTCCAGCATATCCTCGAATAAAGTGGTGTCATTTGAAGCCTTCGTGTTCCCCAAAAAGTTGTGTACCCCATTTCTGAATGCAGTCCATGCTCGCAATTCGCACTCACTCATGGTTTCCTCGAATACAATGTCTGCCATTAATTTTCGTATTTGAGGGTCTATGAAAATGCCAGCTTTAATTTTTTCAGACGTGATTGATGGAAACTTACCCCCAAGATACTGAAAGCATTTACCGTCCCTGATTAAAGCTGTCACCAATTGCTGCATTAAGCCAAGTTTGATGCGTAAAGGTGGCAACAGTATTTGAGGGATCAACCAGAGGAAGTGAAACAATGTTTTTTTCGCCAGGTGTGAATGTACTTCTGACTGGCCACTGCTGCCGAACCCAATGTTCCGTCCTTGCTCTGGAGTCCCATTCACACAAAGCTAGGAGATTTGGTGCAGCCGGCTTGTTGGCCGAGCAATATTCCAATCACCTGGAAATCCCCGCACAAAGACCATTCATGAAACGTTTTCTTAAATTTTCACATTTCCGTCATTTGTGAAAAAACTTGACGTGATACGGAATTTTGAAGGTCATTTTCGGAATCTGCGCAAGAAATCCATTCAGATTCACCTATTCATTTCAAAACAACAAAACCTGCATATTGGTGTAATCCACGGCGGGTCAAAGAAAAGCCGAGCCTGGCCGGGATGAGCTGCCGTGCACAAATTTTACCAAAACCATAAAAAAAAGCCTTTCCAAATAAACACCCAGACCCCCCCACCCGTGACGTGCACCCAGACCCCCCCACCCGTGACGTGCACCCAGACCCCCCCACCCGTGACGTGCACCCAGACCCCCCCACCCGTGACGTGCACCCAGACCCCCCCCACCCGTGACGTGCACACCAGACCCCCCCCACCAGTGATGTGCACCCAGACCCCCCACCAGTGACGTGCACCCAGACCCCCCCCACCGTGACGTGCACCCAGACCCCCCACCCGTGACGTGCACCCGGACCCCCCACCCGTGACGTGCACCCAGACCCCCCACCAGTGACGTGCACCCAGACCCCCCCACCCCTGACGTGCACCCAGACCCCCCCCACCCCTGACGTGCACCCAGACCCCCCCCACCCCTGACGTGCACCCAGACCCCCCCCGCCCCTGACGTGCACCCAGACCCCCCCCGCCCCTGACGTGCACCCAGACCCCCCGCCCCTGACGTGCACCCAGACCCCCCCCGCCCCTGACGTGCACCCAGACCCCCCCCCCGCCCCTGACGTGCACCCAGACCCCCCCCGCCCCTGACGTGCACCCAGACCCCCCCCGCCCCTGACGTGCACCCAGACCCCCGCCCCTGACGTGCACCCAGACCCCCCGCCCCTGACGTGCACCCAGACCCCCCGCCCCTGACGTGCACCCAGACCCCCCGCCCCTGACGTGCACCCAGACCCCCGCCCCTGACGTGCACCCAGACCCCCGCCCCTGATGTGCACCCAAACAAACCCCCTGCCCCTGACACGCACCCACCCAGACCCCCTACCCCAGACGTGCACCCACCCAGACCCCCTACCACTGACGTGCACCCAGACCCCCCCCCACCCTTGATGTGCACCTAGACCCCCCACTTTCACAGTCACTTAAACTTTAGTCAGAATGACCAGTTTCTGGATGGCAGAGGGTTAATGCACAGCTTGCCAGATCCAAGGCCCAGGTAGTCACAGGCCCCACGGGTCTTACGCCTAAATGTTCATGTTATTCTGCCCATTCCTGGCTCCTATCTCCCGTGTCGTCATTTTTCTGTCCCTGTCTCCTGTGTTTGTTGTAACGCTCGGTGTTACCGTACGGCAAGCATCTGCCATCACTGATTAACAGCCCCTGTGTTTCTGCAGCGCGGTAAGGAGTCTCTCTACCTCCCGGTAAGACGGGCCCCCCTGGAGCCCGCGCCTCATTTTAATAAACAATGCCATTACAGGAATTGCATTTATTAGAGCCGCACTCTGCCCGCGCGCTCCCTTTGTTCCCTGATATCGTTCCAATTAGTGGACGAGAGGCCGCGTTCGCTGAAGGACTGTCGGCGAGTAATTAGGTGTAATTGTTTGTGACATGAAAGCCGGCGTCTTTGCGATTAATTATGGCAGTTCTTAATTCGTGTTGATGGCTTCTCTATGGCGCTTTGTTTGAGCCGAAGAGCCGGCGTTCAGGATGTGCTGATGCGTTGCGACGCTTACGCCCTCTCCCCGACGGGCAACCTGCGCGGCGACACCGCCTCATCTTGTTACAAGATGCAATTTACCAAAACTCACATTGATTTAACCTGCATCCTGTTGGCAGCGTTTCGCTGGAAGTGACACAAAATCACTGAACTCTGCTCTTAACGTAGCAGGAGTGTCATGTCGTGTCTCCCTGCGCGCAGTGGCCGCGGCTTCACTACATGCATTCCGGGATGTACATCATGAAACTGGATCACACGGAGGCTCGGATCATGGAACTGCCTTTATGTTTATGTTTCAGAAAATCTTGTTTTTAAATCCTCATTTCCGGACGGCAGACGGTATCAGCTCAATGTTTCACCTCCTATTCCAGCTGTGTTGCTAAAAGAGACGTTCCACCTTTAGCGTCTTGCAGCTCGCGTTCCTTACTGTACTCGGTGTCTCGGCTCGCATTCCTTACTGTACTTGGTGTCTTGGCTCGCGTTCCTTACTGTACTCGGTGTCTCGGCTCGCGTTCCTTACTGTACTCGGTGTCTCTGCTCGCGCTCCTTACTGTGCTTGGTGTCTTCCGCTCCTTACTGTACTTGGTGTCTTGGCTCGCGTTCCTTACTGTACTCGGTGTCTCGGCTCGCGTTCCTTACTGTACTCTCGCGTTCCTTACTGTACTCAGTGTCTCGGCTCGTGCTCCTTACTGTACTCGGTGTCTTCCGCTCCTTACTGTACTCGGTGTCTCGGTTCACGTTCCTTACTGTACTCGGTGTCTCGCGTTCCATACTGTGCTCGGTGTCTCGCGTTCCTTACTGTGCTCGGTGTCTCTCGTTCCATACTGTGCTCGGTGTCTTGCGTTCCATACTGTGCTCGGTGGCTCGCGTTCCTTACTGTGCTCGGTGGCTCGCGTTCCATACTGTGCTCGGTGGCTCGCGTTCCTTACTGTGCTCGGTGGCTCACGTTCCTTACTGTGCTCGGTGGCTCGCGTTCCTTACTGTGCTCGGTGGCTCGCGTTCCTTACTGTGCTCGGTGGCTCGCGTTCCTTACTGTGCTCGGTGGCTCGCGTTCCTTACTGTGCTCGGTGGCTCGCGTTCCTTACTGTGCTCGGTGGCTCGCGTTCCTTAATGCGCTCGGTGGCTCGCGTTCCTTAATGTGCTCGGTGGCTCTCGTTCTTACTCCTATTCCAGCTGTGTTGCTAAAGGAGACGTTCCACCCTTAGTGTCTTGCAGCTCGCGTTCCTTTCTGTACTCTTGTGTCTCGGCTTGCGTTCCTTACTGTACTTGGTGTCTCGGCTTGCGTTCCTTACTGTGCTCGGTGGTTCGCGTTCCTTACTGTGCTCGGTGGCCCGCCTTCCTTACTGTGCTCGGTGGCTCGCGTTCCTTACTGTGCTCGGTGGCTCGCGTTCCTTACTGTGCTCGGTGGCTCGCGTTCCTTACTGTGCTCGGTGGCTCGCGCTCCTTAATGTGCTCCGTGGCTCGCTTTCCTTACTCCTATTCCAGCTGTTTTGCTAAAGGAGACGTTCCACCCTTAGTGTCTTGCAGCTCGCGTTCCTTTCTGTACTCTTGTGTCTCGGCTTGCGTTCCTTACTGTACTCGGTGTCTCGGCTTGCGTTCCTTACTGTACTCGGTGTCTCGGCTTGCGTTCCTTACTGTACTCGGTGTCTCGGCTCGTGTTCCTTACTGTACTCGGTGTCTCGGCTCGCGTTCCTTACTGTACTCGGTGTCTCGGCTTGCGTTCCTTACTGTACTCGGTGTCTCGGCTCGCGTTCCTTACTGTACTCGGTGTCTCGGCTCACGTTCCTTACTGTACTCGGTGTCTCGGCTCGCGTTCCTTACTGTACTCGGTGTCTCGGCTCGCGTTCCTTACTGTACTCGGTGTCTCGGCTTCCGATCCTTACTGTACTCGTTGTCTTGCATTCCTTACTGTACTCGGTGTCTCGGCTCGTGCTCCTTACTGTACTCGGTGTCTCGGCTCGCGCTCCTTACTGTACTCGGTGTCTTGCGCTCCTTACTGTACTCGGTGTCTCGGCTTGCGTTCCTTACTGTACTCGGTGTCTCGGCTCGTGTTCCTTACTGTGCTCGGTGGCTCGCTTTCCTTAATGTGCTCAGTGGCTCGCTTTCCTTACTCCTATTCCAGCTGTTTTGCTAAAGGAGATGTTCCACCCTTAGCTTCTTGCAGCTCGTGTTCCTTTCTGTACTCTTGTGTCTCGGCTTGCGTTCCTTACTGTACTCGGTGTCTCGGCTTGCGTTCCTTACTGTACTCGGTGTCTCGGCTTGCGTTCCTTACTGTACTCGGTGTCTCGGCTTGCGTTCCTTACTGTACTCGGTGTCTCGGCTTGCGTTCCTTACTGTACTCGGTGTCTTGGCTCGCGTTCCTTACTGTACTCGGTGTCTTGGCTCGCGTTCCTTACTGTACTCGGTGTCTCGGCTTGCGTTCCTTACTGTACTCGGTGTCTCGGCTTGCGTTCCTTACTGTACTCGGTGTCTTGGCTCGCGTTCCTTACTGTACTCGGTGTCTTGGCTCGCGTTCCTTACTGTACTCGGTGTCTCGGCTCGCGTTCCTTACTGTACTCGGTGTCTCGGCTTCCGATCCTTACTGTACTCGGTGTCTTGCGTTCCTTACTGTACTCGGTGTCTCGGCTCGCGCTCCTTACTGTACTCGGTGTCTCGGCTCGCGTTCCTTACTGTACTCGGTGTCTCGGCTCGCGCTCCTTACTGTACTCGGTGTCTTGCGCTCCTTACTGTGCTCGGTGGCTCGCGTTCCTTACTGTGCTCGGTGGCTCGCGTTCCTTACTGTGCTCGGTGGCTTGCGTTCCTTACTGTGCTCGGTGTTACGCGTTCCTTACTGTGCTCGGTGTCTCGCGTTCCTTACTGTGCTCGGTGTCACGCGTTCCTTACTGTGCTCGGTGTCACGCGTTCCTTACTGTACTCGGTGTCTCGCGTTCCTTACTGTGCTCGGTGTCACGCGTTCCTTACTGTGCTCGGTGGCTTGCGTTCCTTACTGTACTCGGTGTCTCGGCTCGCGTTCCTTACTGTACTCGGTGTCGCGCGTTCCTTACTGTACTCGGTGTCGCGCGTTCCTTACTGTACTCGGTGTCGCGCGTTCCTTACTGTACTCGGTGTCGCGCGTTCCTTACTGTACTCGGTGTCGCGCGTTCCTTACTGTACTCGGTGGTGTCGCGCGTTCCTTTGTGCTCGGTGTCGCGCGTTCCTTACTGTGCTCGGTGTCGCGCGTTCCTTACTGTGCTCGGTGTCGCGCGTTCCTTACTGTGCTCGGTGTCGCGCGTTCCTTACTGTGCTCGGTGTCGCGCGTTCCTTACTGTGCTCGGTGTCGCGCGTTCCTTACTGTGCTCGGTGTCGCGCGTTCCTTACTGTGCTCGGTGTCGCGCGTTCCTTACTGTGCTCGGTGTCCGCGCGTTCCTTACTGTGCTCGGTGTCGCGCGTTCCTTACTGTGCTCGGTGTCGCGCGTTCCTTACTGTGCTCGGTGTCGCGCGTTCCTTACTGTGCTCGGTGTCGCGCGTTCCTTACTGTGCTCGGTGTCGCGCGTTCCTTACTGTGCTCGGTGTCGCGCGTTCCTTACTGTGCTCGTGTCGCGCGTTCCTTACTGTGCTCGGTGTCGCGCGTTCCTTACTGTGCTCGGTGTCGCGCGTTCCTTACTGTGCTCGGTGTCGCGCGTTCCTTACTGTGCTCGGTGTCGCGCGTTCCTTACTGTGCTCGGTGTCGCGCGTTCCTTACTGTGCTCGTGTCGCGCGTTCCTTACTGTGCTCGGTGTCGCGCGTTCCTTACTGTGCTCGGTGTCGCGGTTCACGTTCCTTACTGTGCTCGGTGGCTCGGTTCACGTTCCTTACTGTGCTCGGTGTCACGCGTTCTTTACTGTGCTCGGTGTCACGCGTTCTTTACTGTGCTCGGTGTCACGCGTTCTTTACTGTGCTCGGTGTCGCGCGTTCCTTACTGTGCTCGGCGTCTCCTATACTTAACACACGAGTCGTTACATAATGTGAGAATATTGACCTATTCCAAGGTGCTGAATAAACGTAACATCTGGGGACAAACCCGGGTAATGTAACCCCTCCTAAAAGCTGGTGTGATGCTCATACCGCCACATAAACCATGGGGTAACTTCCCCGAGCGGGTGAAGTCTATGGAGCTATTACGGCTCTGGTTACATTTACACCACGGCTGAAATATACACAGGGGGTTAATGAGTGTTAGCTGCGCACGCATACACTTTCAATAGCGCCAGCCGATGACTTTGCTGCTCTACTTCACTAGGGCTCTGTGCACGGTAAGTTACGTGGTACGTTCTTTCATGTAACTCATTGTCTCTCTCGTGTCCGCAGGGTGTCCTCACTGCAAGACATCCGTCCCACACTTCACGACGGCCGCCGACACCTTCAAGGAAGACCGTAAGGTGAGCACCGGCCATTTAATGTTTAAGCGTGCAGTATTATTCTTTTATTTATAAAACGCAAGCATATTCCGCGGCGCTGTACAATGGGCAAAATATAAGGGCTCTGGGGCCCCTGGCTGCCACTGCTGGGGTGTATAATGTGTATAGTACAGGATCATTAGCATCGTGGTGAAGGACACCAAAAATGTTGCAGATTTTGCATGTTAACAAAAACGCCCGTATAAATCTGTGACGGCTAATCTCAGCCTGCCGGGATATGCAGAGCCTCGTATTGTCACGTGGGGCTGGTACGTGGAGGCTAAAGCCTTAGTATTGTGTCCCGGGGCCCCGTGCGGCACGCAGGCTGACACCCAAAGGGATATATACACTCACCGGCCACTTTATTAGGTACACCTGGCTGGTGCCAGGTTGGACCCCCTTTTGTATTAACTCTTCGTGGCATGGATTCACAAGTGATGGACACATTCCTCTGAGGTTTCGCTCCATATTGACATGATGGTGTCGCGCAGTTATTTCAGATTTGTCGGCTGCTCATCCATGATGCGAATCTCCCGTTCATCCACATCATAAAGGTGCTCGATTGGATTGAGATCTGGGGACTGTGGAGGCCATTGGAGCACAGTGACCTCATTGTCACGTTCAAGAAAGCAGTGCGAGATGGTTTGAACTTTGTGACGTGGTGCATTATCCTGCTGGAAGGAGCCATCAGAAGATACAGGGGACACTGTGCTCATAAAGGGATGGACACGGTGCATTATCCTGCTGGAAGTAGCCATCAGAAGATACAGGGGACACTGTGCTCATAAAGGGATGGACATGGTGCATTATCCTGCTGGAAGGAGCCATCAGAAGATACAGGGGACACTGTGCTCATAAAGGGATGGACATGGTCAGTAACAATACTCAGGTAGGCCGTGATGTTTAAACGATGCTCAACTGGTACTAAGAGTGTGCCAAGAAAATCTCCACCTCCACCGCCAGCCTGAAGTGCTGATACAAGGCAGGATGGATCCAGCTTTCATGTTGTTTACGCCATATTCTGACCCATCTGAATGTCGCAGCTGGAATCGAGACTCATCAGATCAGGCAACGTTTTTCCAATCTTCTATCGTCCAGTTTTGGTGCCTGTGTGAATTGTAGCCTCAGTTTCCTGTTCTAGGCTGACGGGAGGCACCCGGTGTGGTCTGCTGCTGCTGTAGCCCATCTGCTTCAATGTCGGACGTGTTGTGCGTTCAGAGATGGTATATCTGCAGACCTTGCTTGTATCGAGTGGTTATTTGAGTTACTGTTGCCTTTCTATCCTCTCGATCCAGAAGGGGCGGGGGGGGGGGGCTATGACAGAGGCATGGGATGCCAGAATATACTTTTTTCTCTCAAATGTATTATCTGTATGAAACATCACAGGTATCCATCACCCCCTCCTCCCTCGCATGGAGGAGATGGCCAGCACAGCTAAAAGGTGGGCTTTTACATGAAGCCCCTTTAATGCACATTTTGGGGGTGTCTTGTAGCTCCAGATAAGGCGCTGGATGTTGGTCTCTGTATTTATAACGCGCCAGGCCGGGTCACAGCAGATCTCGTTTGTTTTTTCTTTTCCCCCGTTCTACACGTATGGTAATATTTGCTGGTTCAGCCACGCGGCGCTCAACCACAAACACCCCGGCTTTCCATTGACTTTAAAGCACTAACATACTCTGCAGCACTGTACAACGGGAGGCACAAAACAAACAGACTAATGAATAAGTGCAGATAATGGTGAGAAAAGCAGAGCCCGATCCTGTGAGCTTACAATCAAAGAGGAACCCGATCCTGTGAGCTTACAATCAAAGAGGAACCCGATTCTGTGAGCTTACAATCGAAGAGAAAAGAGGAGCCGGATCCCGTGAGCTTACAATCAAAGAGGGAAAAGAGGAGCCGGATCCCGTGAGCTTACAATCAAAGAGGGAAAAGAGGAGCCGGATCCCGTGAGCTTACAATCAAAGAGGGAAAAGAGGAGCCGGATCCCGTGATCTTACAATCAAAGAGAAAAGAGGAGTCGGATCCCGTGAGCTTACAATCAAAGAGGGAAAAGAGGAGCCGGATCCCGTGAGCTTACAATCAAAGAGGGAAAAGAGGAGCCGGATCCCGTGAGCTTACAATCAAAGAGGGAAAAGAGGAGCCGGATCCCGTGAGCTTACAATCAAAGAGGGAAAAGAGGAGCCGGATCCCGTGATCTTACAATCAAAGAGAAAAGAGGAGTCGGATCCCGTGAGCTTACAATCAAAGAGGGAAAAGAGGAGCCGGATCCCGTGATCTTACAATCAAAGAGAAAAGAGGAGCCGGATCCCGTGAGCTTACAATCAAAGAGGGAAAAGAGGAGCCGGATCCGTGAGCTTACAATCAAAGAGGGAAAAGAGGAGCCGGATCCCGTTGAGCTTACAATCAAAGAGGGAAAAGAGGAGCCGGATCCCGTGAGCTTACAATCAAAGAGGGAAAAGAGGAGCCGGATCCCGTGATCTTACAATCGAAGAGAAAAGAGGAGCCGGATCCCGTGAGCTTACAATCAAAGAGGGAAAAGAGGAGCCGGATCCCGTGAGCTTACAATCGAAGAGGAGTGGGGCGACACACACAGGTGCCGGGACTTTAATTTAACTCCTGTAGCATTTAACCAGTTAGGCGCTGGAGCAGTGAGTGATGAGGTCGATTGTCCCTCCCCTCCTCAGCGAATCCCAGAGATTATTAAAACATGCGCCTTTAAGTATATACACAAACACTCATTCTTTATCTGAAATTGGATTTTGTGCGTGTGGCTCGGAGGCCGCCAGCGGAACCGCTTTATTTAGTTGTGTAAATAGTGATGGATCGCCTGCTCCTGCGCTGATCTGCGTAGCTCGGCTCCATGCGCCAATATGTGGAGGATTTATTAACGCTGTTAATACAAGAGAA
This sequence comes from Leptobrachium leishanense, assembly GCA_009667805.1. Taxonomy (NCBI): domain Eukaryota; kingdom Metazoa; phylum Chordata; class Amphibia; order Anura; family Megophryidae; genus Leptobrachium; species Leptobrachium leishanense. Next base: position 39,071 of record RXON01002411.1, read on the forward strand.
AAAAAACGGATACGCTTTAAATCCGGCCAAATTAAACCCCCCAGCCCTGCCTTGTGTCCAGGAGCTGGGCCTGCGTGGATAACGTGCTGAGTGAATCCACCGATACGCCGCTCGGCGATCAGGAACGCAGCAGCGCCTTTTATTACAACCATATAATTAAGATGACTTATTATCGCTTATTAAATTCATTTTAGTCTGAGAAACTTGGATTAAATGCATTAACACTTTACAGAAAGGGGCCGCTTTCCTGGACGGGGCCGCTTTGCTGGACGGGGCCACTTTGCTGGACGGGGCCGCTTTGCTGGACGGGGATGCTCTGCGGGACGGGGATGCTCTGCGGGACGGGGATGCTTTGCTGGACGGGGCCGCTTTGCTGGACGGGGCCGCTTTGCTGGACGGGGCCGCTTTGCTGGACGGGGCCGCTTTGCTGGACAGGGATGCTTTGCGGGACGGGGATGCTTTGCTGGACGGGGATGCTTTGCTGGACGGGGATGCTCTGCGGGACGGGGATGCTCTGCGGGACGGGGATGCTTTGCGGGACGGGGCCGCTTTGCTGGACGGGGCCGCTTTGCTGGACGGGGATGCTTTGCTGGACGGGGCCGCTTTGCTGGACGGGGATGCTTTGCTGGACGGGGCCGCTTTGCTGGACGGGGATGCTTTGCTGGACGGGGCCGCTTTGCTGGACGGGGCCGCTTTGCTGGACGGGGATGCTTTGCTGGACGGGGATGCTTTGCTGGACGGGGCCGCTTTGCTGGACGGGGATGCTTTGCTGGACGGGGATGCTTTGCTGGACGGGGATGCTCTGCGGGACGGGGATGCTCTGCGGGACGGGGATGCTTTGCGGGACGGGGCCGCTTTGCGGGACGGGGATGCTTTGCGGGACGGGGATGCTTTGCGGGACGGGGATGCTTTGCGGGACGGGGATGCTTTGCGGGACGGGGATGCTTTGCGGGACGGGGATGCTTTGCGGGACGGGGATGCTTTGCGGGACGGGGATGCTTTGCGGGACGGGGATGCTTTGCGGGACGGGGATGCTTTGCGGGACGGGGATGCTCTGCGGGACGGGGATGCTCTGCGGGACGGGGATGCTTTGCTGGACGGGGAAGCTCTGCTGGACGGGGATGCTCTGCTGGACGGGGATGCTCTGCTGGACGGGGATGCTCTGCTGGACGGGGATGCTCTGCTGGACGGGGATGCTCTGCTGGACGGGGATGCTTTGCTGGGACGGGTGTTTTTATTTTTTGTTGTTTTTTGATTACTGCTGTTTGGACCAAACATATATTTTGTGATATATTGTTACAGATTCCTTTGTTTGTGCTTTTCTTGTGTCTCAGGTTTTTCTTGCACTTAGTAAAGTAAACAGTTTTGTCACACTCATTGGTGACTGGATACCAAGAATGAATTTAACAGACCCTCCAGTGCTTCCAAACACGCAATATCGCAAACACCCGCCGTGCCGGCTTCTTTTAACATTTTGATTTCCCCGCAGATCGCGTACGCCGCTGTAGACTGCACGAAAGAAAAGAACCAGGAGCTCTGCAAGCAGGAAGGGGTGGAGGGCTTCCCCACCATCAGCTACTACAACTATGGGAAATTTATCGAGAAATTCAACGGAGAACGAACGGTGAGCGAGGTTTATTGCAGTGGCACGCCATGGCTGCGCTGCAAGACGCTGCCCCCTAGTGCTGATCTGTTAACAGCGCAGTATCAGGGACACAGTCGCACGGGCCCCGATAATAAGGAGCCGCAAATGCTGAAATCTGGTGTGAGATGGTTAGCCATAGCGGCTTCATTACAAGTGAGCTGCCGCGCAAGACTTGTAGGATTGGGGAGATGCCTCCACGCTCATAGGGTTGGGGAGCTGCTGCCGCGCTGAGCTCTTAGGATATGGGGAGCTGCTGCCGCGCTGAGCTCTTAGGATATGGGGAGCTGCTGCCGCGCTGAGCTCTTAGGATATGGGGGAGCTGCCGCCGCGATGGGCTCGTGGGTTCGGGGAGCTGCTGCCGTGCTGAGCTCTTAGGCTATGGGGGCGCTGCTGCCGCGGGTTTGGGGCGCTGCTGCTGCGCTGGGGTTGTGGGTTTGGGGAGCTGCTGCCGCGCTGAGCTCTTAGGATATGGGGGCGCTGCCGCTGCGCTGCGCTGCGCTGCCGCTGCGCTGGGGTCGTGGGTTTGGGGAGCTGGCGCCGCGCTGGGGTCATGGGTTTGGGGAGCTGGCGCCGCGTTGGGATCGTGGGATTTGGGGAGCTGCGCCGCCGCGGTGGGATCCAGGGAGCTGCGCCGCCGCGGTGGGATCGTGGGATTTGGGGAGCTGTGCCGCCACGGTGGGATCGTGGGATTTGGAGAGCTGCGCCGCCGCGGTGGGATCGTGGGATTCGGGGAGCTGCTGTGCTGGGCTCGGGATTGGTAAAGCACTGAATTGTATAAATTATTTTAGACTGAATATTTTTTCCAGCTTTTCTCTTATAAATCTGCTCCTTGTTGTAACAGCCGCTCTCTCTCTCTCTCCTCTCCGCTCTCTCCTCCTTTTTTCCTCCCTTCTTTGCATTCGCCTGAGTTGTGCTGTTCTTGTCTCTTTATTGCCCCATTTTACCCATGAACGTAGTGAGACGCCCCAATACCCGGCGCCTGTTCCTAAATCATTGATTGCTAATCGCTGCCTGTGATCCTTGTAGGAATCTGGTTTCGTGGGGTTCATAAAATCCCTTCGGGATCGCGATCACAGCAAGCTGGGGAAGAAGAAGGATGAGCTGTAAAATGGATTTTGGAGAAGGAATTCCATACGCACTGTGATGAGGCTTCCGGGCCCCGGGAGGGCGGCGACCTTCTGCTAGACCCTCCCACCACGACCATCATTAATCCAAAAAAACTGAGATTATTTTTTTTATCTTGTATTTTGAAGGAAAATCAAACCACTTCTTTGTCTTCTTCTAACGCCATGCTCTTCCTTTCTGTGTGGGCGAGTCGCCTGTCTGCCGCTAATTAACGCAGGAGGCTGGGAACAGGACGCGGGATCCGCCGCCCAACACTGACCACCTCTCATCATTCCTAGTGGGACCCTGCCATGCCTTCTCCATCCGGTGCGGCCTGTACCCCACGGCAGCCCACCAGCCTCTGACTCGTCCCGCGTTGCTTTCTGGGCTTTGGTGGCAGTATGATTTTTCCGGGTGATTCAGATTCTGATGGCGCCAAAATAATGATTTCTATCTTTTATAGCCGAAAAAAATTATTTTATTTTCGTTTCTTTTTACATTTATCATCGTTCTGTGTCTTTTTGTCTCCGCTTTTGTGGTTTCTGGGTTTGCAGGAATAATCTGGAAGCAGTGGAGACGTGACCCGGCGCCGGCAGGTTTTGCGCAGATCTTCACGAAGTCTCCAGTTCGGCTGCTTTTTAGTATTATTTTTTTCCGTAATCTCTCCAGTTCTCCATTATTTCCAGATCTGTGAATAACCTTTGAGATTTTGGCCAGGCTCGTTATGTTTGCGTTAAAGTAACACTTACCCTTCAATGTCTCTGTGTGTGCTCTGTCACCTAAACAGTGTTACACTGTGTGGAGCAAAACGTTACTCCACGTGGTCACATTACAGCCATCAGAATGTAACTCCGGAGACTCCGGGGGTTCACATGTTCTGCATGAGTCCTCAACGTGATGCCGACGAACTACTGTCAGGAGTTAATTCTAACGGAGTAGCTATACACATACACCGTACCCCATAATGCAGTAGCTATATACACATACACCGTACCCCATAATGCAGTAGCTATATACACATACACCGTACCCCATAATGCAGTAGCTATATACACATACACCGTACCCCATAATGCAGTAGCTATATACACATACACCGTACCCCATAATGCAGTAGCTATATACACACACACCGTACCCCATAATGCAGTAGCTATATACATACACCGTACCCCATAATGCAGTAGCTATATACACATACACCGTACCCTATAATGCAGTAGCTATACACACATACACCGTACCCCATAATGCAGTAGCTATATACACATACACCGTACCCCATAATGCAGTAGCTATATACACACACACCGTACCCCATAATGCAGTAGCTATATACATACACCGTACCCCATAATGCAGTAGCTATAACACATACACCGTACCCCATAATGCAGTAGCTATATACACATACACCGTACCCCATAATGCAGTAGCTATATACACACACACCGTACCCCATAATGCAGTAGCTATATACATACACCGTACCCCATAATGCAGTAGCTATATACACATACACCGTACCCTATAATGCAGTAGCTATACACACATACACCGTACCCCATAATGCAGTAGCTATATACACATACACCGTACCCTATAATGCAGTAGCTATACACACATACACCGTACCCCATAATGCAGTAGCTATATACACATACACCGTACCCCATAATGCAGTAGCTATATACACACACACACCGTACCCCATAATGCAGTAGCTATATACATACACCGTACCCCATAATGCAGTAGCTATATACACATACACCGTACCCCATAATGCAGTAGCTATATACACACACACCGTACCCCATAATGCAGTAGCTATACACACATACACCGTACCCCATAATGCAGTAGCTATATATACACATACACCGTACCCCATAATACAGTAGCTACACACACACACACCGTACCCCATAATGCAGTAGCTATATACACATACACCGTACCCTATAATGCAGTAGCTATACACACATACACCGTACCCCATAATGCAGTAGCTATATACACATACACCGTACCCCATAATGCAGTAGCTATACACACATACACCGTACCCCATAATGCAGTAGCTATATACACATACACCGTACCCCATAATGCAGTAGCTATATACACACACACCGTACCCCATAATGCAGTAGCTATACACACACACCGTACCCCATAATGCAGTAGCTATATACACATACACCGTACCCCATAATGCAGTAGCTATATACACACACACCGTACCCCATAATGCAGTAGCTATACACACATACACCGTACCCCATAATGCAGTAGCTATATACACATACACCGTACCCCATAATACAGTAGCTACACACACACACACCGTACCCTATAATGCAGTAGCTATATACACACTGTAAGTATATACTATACACACTGTTTAGGTGACAGAGCCCCTTTAAGTTCATTGCTGAAAGGCGTCCTATGGGAGTGCTCGTATCTTTTATATAGCTTGTTTCTCGCCCAGAATGTGCAGAACTTTATTACTTTCCGTTTACCCAAATCCATTATATTTGGGGGGAGGGGTGCCACATCCAGCCTGAAAGCGTTATGTAGCATAAAGACCCTCTACATTCCGTCCATCCTGCAATATATCACAATGCAACGTCACTAAATAAATTAACTCCTTTGTTGCTGGAAGCAACAGCCGAGACCTAGCTCAGGGAAAACCTATTCTGCACTTGCTGGCTTGCGCGGCTCCGGGCGGCCACGGCGGGTTCTACTGGCAGACACTGTTTACACGCCGGATACAAAACTTACAAAAGAAACATGTTGGGTTTTTTGCGATATGAAGTGCAGAGAAAAAAAAAGCCAAAAAAACATAGATATTTTTTTTAGCCATGGTTGGAGATTTTGAGGAGGGCAGCATGTGTGTGCTGATTTATATGCAGTAATTATCGGATCGCAGGCAGTGTATGGGTTAAATGGACCCTATTTTTGATATGTAAAATGAAATAAAATAAAGATTCGATTTGTTTACCTCCCCGCGTCGCTCACATTCTCTTATCAGACTAATATCTCTGTATAAAAGCAATGTTTTGTGTTTGTGGCACTTTTACTTATTGAGGTTTAACCCCTTCACTACCAAACACTTTTTTGATGGAAAAAAAAAATATATAACATTTATTTGAAACATGGGATGCAAAGATAACCGTTAAATATTCAGGGTAAAACAGAATTTGCACAGAAATGGTTTAAAAAAATAAATAATAATTAAATGTGCTTGTTTAGTTTGTGATGTATTGGTTTATCCTTCACAGAAATCTCACAGGGATAGAAAGTTGTAAACTCTAGAAGGCGTCCCTTATCTGGCACAATGTCACACGGGGTCTGCATTATCAGCATGCAGGCAGAAATGGCCTTTGTCAATAAATGTGCTGCAGACAGATAATAAAATGGTGAGATCTCCTGCTTACACTGGGTCTGCATTGTCGGCATACAGGCAGATAAAATTGTGAGATGATCTGCTTACAGGGTTTTAGTGATCAGAATGAGATTATTAGCAACGCAATATCTGTATGTGCTGCATAATGCCTGTGTATGTCAATTACAGTAACACCTTGTATCTGTATGTGCTGCATAATGCCTGTGTATGGCAATTACAGCAACACCTTGTATCTGTATGTGCTGCATAATGCCTGTGTATGGCAATTACAGCAACACCTTGTATCTGCATGTGCCGCATAATGCCTGTGTGTGACAATTACAGTAACACCTTGTATCTGTATGTGCTGCATGCCTGTGTATGGCAATTACAGCAACACCTTGTATCTGTATGTGCCGCATAATGCCTGTGTATGGCAATTACAGCAACACCTTGTATCTGTATGTGCCGCATAATGTCTGTGTATGGCAATTACAGCAACATCTTGTATCTGTATGTGCTGCATAATGCCTGCGTATGACAATTACAGCAACACCATGTATCTGTATGTGCCGCATAATGCCTGTGTGTGGCAATTACAGCAACACCTTGTATCTGTATGTGCTGCATAATGTCTGTGTGTGGCAATTACAGCAACACCTTGTATCTGTATGTGCTGCATAATGCCTGTGTATGGCAATTACAGCAACACCTTGTATCTGTATATGCTGCATAATGCCTGTGTATGGCAATTACAGCAACACCTTGTATCTGTACTGTACAGGGATTTACACTCTTTATAATCCCCTGAATTTTATCCCTGTACAGCAGTGACTGACCCCACAGCTCTCACTGTATTCTGAGAAATCCCTGTCTGCTGGAATATGGCAGTAAGGTTTGTTACTGTGACGGTGGGGGCTGCTATTTGCAGCTTGTTTTAGGTCTTTCCATGGTGAATGGTGAGAGAAATCGAAACATTTTGTTTCTCCACAAGGGGCGCACTAATCACGTTTTAAAAAGGCTGCAGATGAGTGTGTTACGCTAATGATTGCTTTTCAATGTACTACAATGCAAAATCAAATTAACTCAATTTTGGGACTGAAGGGGTTAATCTGGATTCTCTAATTACTTGTAAGGTTTAAATGCTTGCCTCAAGTGAACCAATAGCAAAGAGGCATTAAGCACAGACCATGAGCCTTTACGTCCAGATCAAAGTGAAGCACTCGCCACTATACTTCACCCGGAGTGAGTGCACCGAGGTCTGTAGGTACCAGCCCCCCCCCCCCGCGCATCCTTACAGCCAGAGAATGAAGCGGACACATCAGGCAGGTATGCTGCAGATAGGTGCAGGCTTTCGTTGGAAAATGCAACATTTTGGTCCTATCCAAGAGCCTGTGCCAATCTTTACTTGATGCATGTCCTATAATTCCTTCATATATCTTCATATAGTGACGGGTATTTGAAGCTGTGCCATTATTAGGGGAGCATTATCTTCCCGTGTGCCCATTAGTTTACAGGTGGCTGCCCCAGGTTTAGGCTTCACCCTGGTTCTGATAGGAGCAGCACCAGCAGATTCAGTTACTGCGTCCATGGAGGGAAGTCCGCACACATTACTTTATATAGCGCTATCATATTCCACACCGCTGTACAGGGGAAAGATACAGACCTGAAACTTACGGTCTCACTATGCGTGTCACATGCGTGCTTGCCCTCCCGTGACAATATATCCTCCGCAACAATATATCCCACCCACAACACTATATCCACCTGTGACAATATATCCCATCCACAACGATATATCCACCCCGTGACAATATCACCTGCAACAATAAATCCCACCCACGCCATATCCACCCGTGACAATATATCCCTTCCACAACGATATATCCACCCTGTGACAATATCACCTGCAACAATACATCTCACCCACAACACTATATCCACCAGTGACAATATATACCATCCGCAACGATATATCCACCCCGTGACGATATATCCCATCCACAACGATATCCACCCCATGACAATATATCCCACCCACAACACTATATCCACCAGTGACAATATATCCCACCCACGCCATATCCACCCGTGACAATATATCCCTTCCACAACGATATATCCACCCTGTGACAATATATCCCGTCCACAACGATATATCCACCCCGTGACAATATCACCTGCAACAATACATCTCACCCACAACACTATATCCACCAGTGACAATATATACCATCCGCAACGATATATCCACCCTGTGACAATATATCCCACCCACAACACTATATCCACCTGTGACAATCTATCCCATCCACAATGATATATCCACCCCGTGACAATCTATCCCATCCACAACGATATATCCACCCCGTGACAATATATCCCACTCACGCCATATCCACCCGTGACAATATATCCCATCCACAACGATATATCCACCCCGTGACAATATATCCCATCCACAACGATATATCCACCCCGTGACAAAATATCCCATCCACAACGATATATCCACCCGTGACAATATATCCCATCCACAACGATATATCCACCCCGTGACATAACTAATGGCTTGGCCATTTTACCTTTAGGGTATAAGTTATGTGCGACTAGTTATGCCATGTGGGGTTGGTTTTTGTATATTTATCTTTTTGAATAGGGATATTTTAGAGGTTTTTAGAGGCTTTTCGTATAAGAAAAAGTGTCTTACTGATTTATCCCTTATTTTATGTTTTTATGGTCCGATGTGCTGCATTTTTGGTGCTCCTTTTGGAGTAAAATTAAAAGATTCATCATGGACGTTATTAAGATTAGGGATGAGCCGAACACCCCCCGAGTTCGGACCCGAACTCGAACTCAATACAAGTCAATGGGGCTGAAAATTCGGTTTTTAGAGTGCCCTCCAAGAGGGCATATATGCTAGATATTAGCCATAAAAGGTGTATGGGGGTCCGGGTAGTGCCCTGGGGGACAGGAAACAAGGACAAAAAGTTTTTAAAAAAAAGTTTTTAAAAGGGACAGTGAGTTTTCCATGAAATAAGGGTTAAAAATAAAAACGAAAAATTCCTTCAAATATCGTGCCTAGGAGGTCCCCATAACCTGCCCGTGAAGTGGCGGATTTCTAGGATGTATAGAAATATGTAAAAACCAAAAAAATGACATTTCAAATGACGGTAAATGCTTTTCCTTTAATCTATCCATAAACAACTGCTTGGGGCGGCAGTCTGTATGAAAAGAGGAGACATTTTCGGACACTCAGAAAAAGTTTACTGATTTTTTTGGAGGTGAAAAGCTGGAGAATGGAAAATTCTAGACCAAATAGCCGATTTGGAAAGTGAGATAAATGGGAGAATTTTTCTGGTTTGGCTATTTTGACCTAGAATTTTCTCTTCAGTCATTCTCCTGTCAGGGTTATTCAGAGAGCGGTGAAGAGCAGGAGAATGACTGGAGAATGGAAAATTCTAGGTCAAAATAGCCAAACCAGAAAAATTCTCCCATTTAGGCTAGGGTCAGACTAGCGAATTTTTAACGTGCGTTTAGCCGCACTTAATCACGGCCGCACTAGCAGCAAATGACGGGCAATGACGGCCAATATACGAAGTACGGTCGCACGAAAGTCCGGCTGCGCAACGCAAGTGGAAAATGAACGCATTTTTTTGAGAACGCAGAACCGCTAGTACGGACGTACAGAGTGCGCCGCGTCTGCTAGCGGCGTGTGTGCGTGATTTGGAGACGTCAGACCCAGCTCGTGTCCGGCCAACATAACGTCCAGACACCCAAAGTTTCCTGGTTTGGATCCGTAAAAAATCACGCACAAAAAAGCGCATCGTATGACCGTTTTCGCGCATTCCGTGAAAAAAATGCGGCAATGCATTCGGATGCACTTTTTGACGACGGTCGCTGCGAAAAGTGCGTTAGTCTGACCCTAGCCTTATCTCACTTTCCAAATTGGCTATTTGGTCCAGATTGTTCTCTTTTCCTGCCATTCTCCTGGTTTTCACCTTTCTCTGAACAACCCTGAGAGAGAGGTGAAAGCCAGGAGAACTGGCAGGAGAAGAGAACAATCTAGACCAAATAGCCAATTTGGAAAGTGAGATAAATGGGAGAATTTCTCTGGTTTGGCTATTTTGACCTAGAATTTTCACTTCTCCAGTTATTCTCCTGCTTTTCACCGCTCTCTGAATAACCCTGTGAATGTTTAATCCCGAGGTGAGAAATAACATTGCTTTAGATGTTAAAAGCGGGAAATGAGGAAATTTTGTATTTTTTTCTACATGATCGTGTTTGGTCTCATTAGAAAGGCAGCATATTAGAGGAGAGAAATTAACACTTCTCAAAAGCAGACACCACACCCCTCAGTCTACAAAGTATCAAATTCATTAGAACAGACTAAAAACACCTGGTGTTTATGCCTGTTTGTGAACAGAGGTCATTTAGGCTAGGGTCAGACTGAGGCAGTGCGAACGCGCGTGCAGCCGCACTTAATCACGGCCGTGCTAGCAGCAGATGCCAGGCAATGACGGCCAATATACGAAGTACGGTCGCACAAAAGTGCGTCCGCGCAACGCAAGCGGCAAACAAACGCATTTTTTCGAGAACGTAAAACCGCTAGTACTGACGTACAGAGTGCGCTGCGTCCGCTAGAGGCGTGTGTGCGTGATTAGGAGACGTCAGACGCTGCTAATGTCCGGCCAACATAACGTCCAGACGCAAAAAGTGTTTTATTGATGATCCGTACAAAATCACGGATGAAACTGCGCATCGTATGACCGCTATCGCGTATTCCGGGAAAAAATAAGTCCATTCGTTCGAACGCACTTTTTCACGGACAACGTGAAAAATGCGTTAGTCTGACCCTAGCCTTAGAGTTGAGAATCTTTGCACGTACACATTAGTTTTTAATTCAATATCTAATAATCCGTTGCTTATAATATTCTGCAGTAAAGAGTCTCTTTATTTCTATTTTTTTTTTTTTTTTAGTATTTTTTTTTAAGCATTTTCTATACTTTTTTCAAAATTTCATTTTTTTTTCGAACTCGAACCGAACACACCCAAAAAGTTCGAAGTTCGAACTTTCGAACAACCAAAGTTCGGGCCGAACTCCAAACCGTCCGAACCGAACAGCTCATCCCTAATCTGTCGCATATAAGAAACGAAACCGAAAGTGAAAAGACGTCTGCGCGCATGTGAATGAGACCCGGAAAACAAAAGCCCTGGTTGTTCGGGATTTGTATACGCTGGACACCTAGAGCTTGGCTAAGCTCCTCAAAGGGGGAGTGTGAGTTCTTCCTTTTGAGTTAGTGTTTGTGAAGTAAGGACGATACCGTGCCATGAAAATTCTTTCTTTTGAGCTATAAAAAGGTAAAGGAATCTTGAAAGTAGAAGTTCGGCCGACGGGCTGGCCTGTAACAACAGTCCGTGACGCGCCAACCATAGAGCTAGAGAGCTCTCAGAGATTGTGAGTGTGTTGTAATAGTGAATTTTTTTAATACATTTATGTAGAGTCACATTGATCTGCACTATTGTCTCCTTTTTGTTCCTTAATTTGGAGGTCAATTTTGGTCATTGAACAGCAAAGATTTGACTACTGGAAGGAAACTAACTCCCTCGAATTATATAAACGTAAGACAGTTGCCACTTGGTTTATACACCTTAGGTGTTTGAGATTGGGGAGAGGTAATTTCACACTAAGGAGGAGCGCTGTTCTTTCACCTGGTTCACTTTCTATTTGTCTTTTTTGTGGTGAGGGGAATACATTTGTAAGAACGTGTAGCGATCCATCCATTGTTTCTGATCGCCTTCTATACAACCTGTTTTCTGTACTATATTTTATTCCATTTTCTAATGATTGCTCCCACAGTTGATTTCTTCACACCAAGCTGCTTGTCTATTGCAGATTCAGTCTTCCCAGCCTGTGCAGGTCTACAATTTGGTTTCTGGTGTCCTTCCACAGCTCTTTGGTCTTGACCATAGTGGAGTTTGGAGTGTGTCTGTTTGAGGTTGTGGACAGGTGTCTTTTATACTGATAACAAGTTCATCCAGGTAACGAGTGGAGGACAGAGGAGCCTCTTAAAGAAGACGTTACAGGTCTGTTAGAGCCAGAAATCTTGCTTGTTCGTACTGTTCTGTAAGTGACCAAATACTTATTTTCCACCATAATTTGCAAATAAATTCTTTAAAAATCAGACAATGTGATTTCCTGGATTTTTTTTTTCTCATTTTGTCTCATAGTTGAAGTTACCTATGATGACAATTACAGGTCTCGCTCGTCTTTTTAAGTGGGAGAACCTGCACAATTGGTGGCTAAATACTTTTTGCCCCACTGTATATCCCACTCACGCCATATCCACCCGTGACAATATATCCCATCCACAACGAAATATCAACCCCGTGACGATATATCATTATGGGTGGGATATATTAACCCCGTGACAATATATCCCGCTCACAACGATTTATCCACCCCGAGACAATATATCCTGTCCACAACGATTTATCCACCCCGTGACAATATTTACCAGTCCACGATATATATATCTGCCCCGTGACAATATCCCACCCTGTGGCAATATATCCTGTCCACAACAATATATCCACCCTGTGACAATATATCCTGTCCCACGATATATCCACCCCATGACAATATATCCTGTCCACAACGATATATCCACATGACAATATATCCTTCCCCACGATATATATCCACCCTGTGAAAATATATCCCATCCACAACAATATATCCACCCCGTGACAATATATCCTGTCGCGCAATATATCCAACCCATGACAATATATCCTGTCCACAACGATATATCCACCCCGTGACAATATATCCTGCACCACTTTATATCCACCCCGTGGCAATATATCCCATCCACGATATATCCACCCTGTGACAATATAGCCTGCCCCACGATATATCCACCCCGTGACAATATAGCCTGCCCCACGATATATCCACCCCGTGACAATATATCCTGCCCCACGATATATCCACCCCGTGACAATATATCCTGCCCCACGATATATCCACCCCGTGACAATATATCCTGCCCCACGATATATCCACCCCGTGACAATATATCCTGCCCCACGATATATCCACCCCGTGACAATATATCCTGCCCCACGATATATCCACCCCGTGACAATATATCCTGCCCCACGATATATCCACCCCGTGACAATATATCCTGCCCCACGATATATCCACCCCGTGACAATATATCCTGCCCCACGATATATCCACCCCGTGACAATATATCCTGTCCCACGATATATCCACCCTATGACACCAATATATCCTGCCCCATGACAAAATATCTGCCCACAACTATATATATATATATATCCACCTTGTGACAATATATCCCGTCCCTGAAATATATCCGCCCCATGACAATATATTGCATCCACGATATATCCACCCCATGACAATATATCCCGTCCACGATATATCCACCCAATGACATTATATTCTGCCCCATTACAAAATATCTGCCCACAACTATATACACTGCTCAGAAAAATAAAGGGAACACAAACATAAGACATCCTAGATCTGAATGAAATATTCTTATTAAATACAGTGGTCATTACATAGTTGAATGTGCTGACAACAAAATCACACAAATATTATCAATGGAAATCAATTTGATTAACCCATGGAGGTCTGGATTTGGAGTTACACTCAAAATTAAAGTGGAAAACAACACTACAGACTGATCCAACTTTGATGTAATGTCCTTCAAACAAGTCAAAATGAGGCTCAGTGTGTGTGGCCTCCACCTGCCTGTATTGAAGCAGCCTCCTGGGTGTAATTCGGGTTAGGAGATTGTGACTCGGTGGTAGACAAAGGAGACGGAGGCCTTCTTAAGCAGGAAAAGCATTTATTCGGTACCGAGCCTTGAGTCAGGTCTAGCCCAAAAAGACTCAAGGGCCGAGCCAACAGAGAGACAAAGAATTTATACATGGCTAGTAAAAATGCACACCTTATTCCCCTCCCCAGGTTACCCTCCCACTTATCATATCAACCTTCATTATACATATTGGACTTTATTCATCATTTTGCAAGTCAGCAAGGTTCACTTCAAAGAAACGACCCTTGAGCCCACTCTGTATTCTCTGTCTAGTCAATATGGTCATAAAAGGAATCATTCTTCCAAAGCAAATATGGCAAGCTATGGGATTTACGCATTCCTGCTGTCTCGATATATTAAGCAACTTTTATGGCTTAGAGTTAAAGACCTGGGGGGGAGAAGAGATAATTCTTCAGTCAGCAGAAATCAGGTTTATTTGAGGCTACACTTAGTTGACTCTAGTGAGCACAAAGGGACTGCAGACTTTTAAAACACAAAATGGAGTTGGTAGCATACCTTGAGTGAACACCAAAATGGCGGATTAGCTGTGTTAGTATATTTCTAAATTAAATCCCAAGAGGTGCTATCTCATTCCCTCCTCTTGGCGGAGAGTCTACAATGACCTCTCCCAGCCAACTAACTAAATCATTAAGGATTTTTAATCAGTAGGGGTTACTTGGCTCATTGGATGGTAATTTGAAGTGTCCCCCAGGGGCCTATATTCTGGCTTCAGGAATTTACTGCAGATTGGTCACAGACACATGGCTAACTTGTAGGTTAGTGCACAGATAAGAATTAGTATACCAATGAGGATCAGGGACCCTACCCTGGAAATAGCACTTAGGATTGAGCCAAACCATGACCCAAATGTACCCCAGATGGGACACTTTCTCTTGGTGCTTGAGAATTGCATCAAAATATTCAGGTACATCATCAGTAGCTGTGCGGAGGTAAGTACAACATTCATATTGTATCGTCATTTCACACATTCCATTTAATACAGCCTGTATCTGTTCAATAGCTATTTTCTGATATAACTTTAATTTACGAATTTATCGGAGCTCCGCATTCAACAGTTGGATGTCAGCAATAGTAATATTCACAATTTCATCCTTTAGTACAACATATTAAGTCTTCTCATCATTTCAATGCCGCATCCTGTGAAGGAAGGAAACCAAGACCAGGCCATATCACCTTTGGAAAACAGTTCTCGTTTAGCAAAATTTAAGGAATAACGTGGTTGTGGTGTCCCTTGGTCCAGGGTATCACCTTTGATCCGCTGGAGGGGGACTACCCAGGCCAGGTAACACCACATCTTTATATCAGTATTTATCCACATGTGACATAAATTTCCGCAACAAACCATTACTTGGAGACTATTTCCCAATGCCCCTGGATCCGATACATCTAGTGTTGCATTAAACAAGGATTCTTTACACATTGAACTAGGAGGGGCCTGATTTTTCTTTAGTTTAAAACACCATAAAGGGAAGTAAGCCCAATTATTGATCTGAATAGTGTGGTTTGTTTTTGGCATAATTAAGCTCTTAGTCAGATTAAGAACACTAGGGACCACTACACCTTTATTCACAGGGAAGTCAGACAAGTTAAGGGGTACCGCTAAGGTGGGAATAACTGATGACCCTTGGTTCAATTTGTTACACACCCAACAGGATTCATATCCTGACTTCTTTGCATACGCAAATTTAATAAGCAGTTTATCCTCTGGTCTTGTCAAGTCTCGTTTCCGTCGGTCCTGTGCTGGTGGGACAGTCATGTCAAATTCCGGTGTCAACACAATAGGGGCTGACATCACTCCCTTAGGGAGCTGGATTGGAAAAAAATAGTCCAGCAACAATTGTCAGTAAGGTCAAAAATAAAACAATAATCCCAATACATATAAGGATCCTTTGGTACTGTTCAAATGGTCTTTTTTTTTTAACCTCTTAAAAATAGTATCTGGAAGCAGAGGCTCATGGGCCTCCTGGGGTACCTCTGGAGCTTCCATCAATTGGGAATGCGGTAAACTTAACGGTCTTTCAATAACAGGCACAAAGACTGGAGTTTGGAGAGCCGGTGGTCAACTAGACTTGGATCTCCCTTATTCCTCTCTGGTCTGTGCAGCTGCTTGGGTACGGTGGAAACGTAGCTTCAGTGGGTCAGATTCACTGGCTATCACTTTCCATGCCTGGTCCGTAACCTCTGCAGCAGGTTTCAATCGTGAGTGGTGTATCCATGGCACCACTTCGGCCACTTTCACTGCTGTGGGAGTTGATAACAAGACAACATAAAAACCCCTAACGGGTCTACCTTCCATTCCTTAACCCATACTGAGTCCCCAGGACAGTATCTGTGTAAAGGTAAGTATAGGAAATGTGGTATGTGTTCACTAATCCATGTATACATGCTCTGCATCATCTGATCTAACCTGATCACTTGCTGGCGTAGGTCAGTTTCTCCTAATACTCGGGGATCCCCCCCTCAACCTAGTTATCAAAGGGGTGGGATAACCAAACATCATCTTGTATGGGCTCAATTTTAGGAGTGAGGTAGGGCTGCTTCTCACGTGCAGTAGAACAATTGGCAACACATCCAGCCATTTCAGTGATGTTTCTTGGCATATTTTACCCATCAATGTCTTTGGATTTCTATTCATTCTTTCCTCTTTTCCAGAGCTTTGAAATCTGTATGCAATCGGGCGAGCTGCTGCAAACAACTTTGTATGAAGGCTGGGCCATTGTCTGATCCGATTTCAAGAGGCAGTCCATACCTTGGGATAATTTTCTCTCGAGGCACCTTACTACCTCTGCAGTCTTTTCTGTTCGAGTTGGGTAGGCTTCAACCCATCCCATTAGTGTGCATACTAGCACCAGTAGATATTTATATCCTTTGCATGGTGGGAGAACAGTAAAGTCAATTTGTAGGGAGGACATTGGAGATAATCCAACCGATAATACTCCTGGTGGTTATACTATCCCTTGCCTTGGGTTGTTCTTAGCACAAGTGACACATTGTTGGGCAATTACTCTGAAGACGGAGGTGAGTCCAGGAACGTAGAAGTGCGATTCTAGTTGTTGCTCCATGGCTGTCTTTCCTCCATGTGTTCTGGAATGCAGGGCCCGGACAATTTCAGGTGCCAGGGTGGCTGGTAAGACAATTCTTTCACTCTCCAACTGGTACCATCAGTCTTCTCTGTATTCTCCTGGCTCTTCGGAGAGCCATTTCTTCTCCTTTTCAGAGTAGGCCGGAGTTCAGTGCGTAATGGGTGTTGGCAACAGGGGTGTCACCACTGAGAGAAGTCTTTTGACATACTTGGACATTCTGTGCTTCAGAGCATATTCAGACAGTGCATCTCTTTCATGTTCATTCTTTACAGTCGGCAGGAAATACTTCAGGGCACTTTCTTTCATATTTTACAGCTGATCTTCAACCAGTATCTCTTTCAGGAAGAACTTCACCAGCGGAGCTTGGTATTGTGCAGCTCCCAGCTCTCCCATGCTTCTCACAATTCGGGTAATTCTCAGGTTATTATGGGTGTTGGTATTCAAATTGGAGAAGCGTGTCGAAAAATTTGAGTCTCGTATCACTTCTATCTCCTCTTCACCCACTAATTTTACGCCGAAGAAATTCAGCATCAGTTTATAGGCTCTCCGTAGCCTATGTTGGATTTCAGCGGTGTTCTTCATAATTTCAATTTCAGAAGTAGTCAGAGGCTTTGCATGTGCATTCTGGCCTTGTTCACGTAGAGGAAACAACCATTGGATATAGCTGTGGTGCTTCTCTAGAAATTCATATTCACCGTACCAATGGCAAAGAATATCTTCAATAAATTCTCCATGAGGTGCAAATCTTCTCTTATTCATATAGAAGTCAACGTTCGGCATATCTTGAAGCGCAGTATTTAGACAGAGCAGAGTTTCGACTTTCATTTGCAGTGATACGGGTTTACATACCGGAATCTTGATAGGTGAGTCAACTTGAACCAGTCCTCTCTGGGGAACCGAAGTTTCTGTTCGGTGTTCCGGATTTCCATTCCGGAAGCTTTTCAAGTGATTCTCCTGTTGCTGTCGAGTTCTCTTGTCATTGGTTTCTTTCCAATCACAGCCACGCTCAAGGGCTCGTGTCTGTCTTGCTGCTTCCTTCGCCACTTGATCTGCTTTATGGTTTCCTCTGGGAACTTCTTCTGTGCCTTTCTGGTGTCCTCGACAATGTATGACACCAACTGCGGACGGTTTCCTTACCACTTCCAGTAGATTCAATATTTCAAGGGCATATTTAACTTGTTTGCCTGCAGATCTTAGGAGGCCACGTTCTTTGTAGAGTGCTCCGTGAGCCTGAATTATCATGAAGGCATACTTGGAATCGGTGTATATGTTCACTCTTTTGTTTTCAGATAGTTCTAGACCCCTGGTAAGGGCAATAATTTCAGCCAGTTGAGCAGAAGTGCCATTGGGCAGTGGTTTTGCTTCAATTGTTTCGTCAAGAGTGACTACTGCGTACCCAGCAATTCTCTTTCCATTTTCTACAAAACTGCTTCCATCAGTGAACAGTTGCAAGTCGTATTTGTCTAGGGGTATGTCTTTGAGGTCAGGTCTACTGCTATATACTTCATCCATTACTTGGAGGCATTCATGTTCATGGTCTTCTGAAGCATCTGGAAGCAATGTAGCAGGATTCAGCGTGGAGAGAAGTTCCAAGTGAACTCTTGGGTTTTCACACAGCATGGCTTGGTACTTGGTCATTCTTGCATTGCTGAATCAGTAATTGCCTTTGTAGTCAAGGAGGGTTTGAACAGCATGTGGTACTGTAGGCGGACAAAAACAGATTCACTTTCAAGATGGCGCCGGACCGGGCACAAGTAAGGATTGTCAGAACACGAGTCTCTTCAGGAAAGGCAAACTTTATTGTGTCGTCACACAAGTGCCCACACAGGATTGAATCGCAAAGAGTGAGCCCCCCTTTCACCCGTGCAAGGATCTTATACCCAAAAATACGTAATTAGGTACATCCCAGTTAGCCCACCTCCCAATGACACTTTATTCCACCCCACGTGGGTTAATACCTCCCTTTGGCTAATACAAAGACATTCCATTAATTGGCTGTACATTGGCAAACTTTGTGTTAGTTTCAGTAAATCATAATTAATTGCTCTTACTGTTCCGGGCTGCGCCCTCCTCCCTTGCGCCTACACTCACTTGTTACAGATGGCACCTGGCCTAATCTCTACTCCTTTGTCTTTCTGCGGGCCCCAACGACCTTGGAGGATCTACTTCGCTTTTCTCCTCCGTGCCAGGAACAGCAGAGATCTTTCATAAAGCTTTAATTGCTTTTCTGCTAATCTAAACGCATTCCTAAATTTCTACGTATACCTCATTCTAGTTTCAGCTACAAACCTGTCTAGTTATATACAAGTGAACCAATATTCTGAACAAGATGGCCGCCTGTGTACAATGGCGGCCGTCTTCCAGCCTATTTCCACTTCATTCCCCCCTTGGCTCAAGTGTCAGGATCTTTTCCTGGCACTTGTAGCCATTACACTCCACTATTCTGAAACTCCTTGTACTGGGGGGTTTCTTTCACTGGGAACATACCCTGTGGGATTATCAGTGGTATCTTCTGTGTTTGTGTAGGTGTCAGTGCTGTTTTGCACAGTGGCCATAAACATAGCCCTATGCGGTATATCAGTATCCCTATGATCAAGATCACCACTATCATAAGTATCATGGATCCAATCCGTGAGATAAATCTCAAGATGGAACCAAACCATTCTCCCATTGCTCCAAACCCACGGAGCGGATTCCAGCCTTCGGCAGCAATCCTCCTGGCTATACCCTGCAACTGTGCTACCTTCTCTTGGTGATCTTGAATTACCTGGTAATAATCTGGGACTTCATGTGTAGTGTTTCTGATGAAGGTGCAACATTCATAGTGCATTGTCATTTCACACAATCCATTCAAGGCCGCACTGATCTGCTCAAGCGCCATATCATGTATCATCTGCACCTTTCGTAACTCACGCATTTCCAGATTCAGCAGCTGGATATCCATACTGGTTCTATTCAGAATCTCATCCATCAGATTGACATAGCTATTCAATCTCCTCATCATCTCTCCTCCCCATCCAGTCCATGCTGGCAACCATGTCCATATTCGATCCATCTTCGCAAACAATTCTCTCTTCGGTCTTTCAAACACCAGTGGGTACCTAGGGTGTAGTTCTGTGTCTGTGTTTGTGTCTTCTCCCCTTAGTCTCTGGATTGGACCAGCTTAGCCAAATAACACATTCCCGTTATTGTTGGTGGTACCCATGTGTAACACACCTTTCACAGCACACCTGGTACCCTCCTTTCACTATAAATGGTGATAATGTAGTGTTCCCTTTGATATCTCTATTGCAAGTTGTCTCAGCCGTCTCATCATATCCACTGCACCCTGCCTTCCATTGGTCACATTCCTAATCACCGCCTCTTGGTCTCTAGTGAGTTGCCTGCATCGTATATATAAATAATTCGCCTTTTGTCCTGTTTTGAATATGTAAATGTATGATGTCCAGTTGAACTGACTTGAGTTACATAACCCACCCTCGTTATTTATTTCTTTATCTGGTCCTAGTTGAAAACACCATTCTGGTGGATACACTGGTCCTATTATGGGGTACCCGGGACTGACTGATTCTGTCTTTTCCCTTGGTGCATCGACAGCATGTATTGTGACATTCCCTGATACAAACATACTCAAATTCATTGGAACAGAGGCAAATGGTATATGAATTGTCTCTGGGTGCAGTCTACTACACACCCAGCATGCGGTTTGCCCAGACTTTTTAGCATAGTCATATTTGAATTGCACAAGTAAGTGTCCTCTTGGGTTGGTTCCAGATAGCGCCTCTCGTTTTTGTCTCCACATGGTACGGTTCTCCATCACCGGGTGCGTACCATTCCAGATATGGGAAATATCCACTTTCCCCACATTGCCCGTACAATTAGAGCATGCTCCACGCGAGAGTCCATAAATCAAATTAGCAAGATATAAAATCAGCACCACAAATGCCCCGAATGTCAGAATTCCTTGGGCAATTCTTTTCACAGTCACATAAACCCAATCCCTCCCCACCGGAATTTCAAAAGTAAAAAACATTTCTGGATGATCAAGGGTGGGGGCCGGGCCCCTAAAAAGCACCCTGTGGGTATCCCCCGTTGGCGGGTGGTCAGGACCTGTGCCCATCAAAACACCCACTTGTTGATCCTCTGTATTATCTGGGTTAGGATCATTTAGGTGCTCATGGCTGTGGTCTTTGTCAGCTTCAGCCTCAGCGGGTTGGTCTCGTTGGTAACGACCTTCCATGCTGGTTCAGGAATGGCTGCAGCTGCTTTCACTCTGGAGTGATGTATCCACGGGACCACCTCGGCAACCTTTACTGCTGTGGGGGGTTGATAACAGGACAAGATAAGGACCTCTCCATTTTGGACCTAGTGGATAATTTTTCCACTCTTTTACCCATACTGAGTCACCCGGACAATACTTATGCAGTGAAGGATACAGAAAATGCGGTATATTATCCCCCACCCAAGTATTTAATTTCTGCATTGATTTACCCAGCATTACTACCTGATCATTTAGTTTAGTTTCTCCCAATGCCCGAAGGTCCCCCCTTAGTCCATTAATTAGAGGGGTTGGCCGTCCAAACATAAGTTCGTACGGACTTAGCTTCAATTGGGGGGTTGGTCTGCACCTAATGTGCAAAAGGACTATCGGCAGCAAGTCCAACCAGCTCAATGACGTCTCTTGGCACAGTTTGGACATCAAAGTCTTTAGGGTACGGTTCATTCTTTCAACTTTTCCCGAACTTTGGGGCCTGTAGGCGGTATGTAGCTTCCAGGTGATGCCCAGTAGCCGGGCAAGTTGTTGCAAACAGTTCTGGATACTTTTGGGAAATAGTATCGCCATGCGAAAAATAACAAATCTTGTCTGTCTTGTGAATCTCTTACTGCTGGTATGAAAAAGTTCATTGCACTTTTCTTCATTCTTGGCAGTCTGTTCTTGATAAGGATCTCCTTGAGGAAGAACCTCACCAGTGGGACTTGATATTCTTCTGCTCCCAATTCTCCCAGACTGTGCAGTATTCGTGTGATCCGTAGATTATTGTGAGGATTGATTGTCAAATTTTCAAAACGTGACGCGAAATTTTCTGCTCGTTCAACTTCGGTTATTTCTTTGTCTTCCTCCTCCCCCACTATTTTTACGCCGAAGAATTTCAACATCATCTTGTAGGCTCTGCACAGTCTTTGCTGAACTTCGGAGGTGTTAACCATTAGGCGTGTCTCTTGCGGATTTAGGGGAGTAGAGTAGAAATTTCGGCCTTGTGTCCGAGTTGGGAAAAGCCATTGAATATAATCATGATTGAGTTCTAACAGTTCATAATCATCTTGCCATTTGTGCCGTATTATTTCAATGAACTCGCCGTGGGGTTCAAACTTTTTTTCAAATTCATATAGAACTCGTAATTTGGCATGGAAAGTTGAGGTTCTTGCTTGCAGATCAGTACTGTAGCTTGAACTCCTGTTGGCGGTGGCGGTTTTGCAGCTGCTTTTGCGGCTTGGTCTGCGCGTCTGTTACCTTTTGGAATTTCATCACGGCCTTTTTGGTGGCCACGACAGTGCATGATGCTGACAGCACTTGGTTTCCACACTGCTTCCAGGATGGCCGCGATTTCAGCCGCATATTTAATTTGTTGTCCTGAAGACGTGAGTAGGCTTCTTTCTTTATAGAGTGCACCATGTGCATGGACTGTCATAAAGGCGTACCTGGAATCTGTATAGATATTTACTCTTTTGCCTTCAGAAATTTCAAGGGCTCTGGTTAAAGCTGTTATTTCAGCCAATTGTGCAGATGTATGGCCTGGCAGTGGCTTTGCTTCGATGACTTCTTCTGTTGAGACTACTGCATAGCCGGAGACTTTCTTCCCATCATCCATATAGCTGCTACCATCAGTGAATAGCTGTAGGTCGTATTTGTCTAGGGGTACGTCTTTCAAATCTGGCCTGCTACTGAACACTTCTTCCATAACTTGGAGGCATTCATGATCTGGATCCTCTTCACAGTCAGACAGTAAAGTAGCAGGGTTTAAGTAGCGATGAGGTCCAAATGAACCCGTGGATTTTCACACATCATGGCTTGGTACTTCGTCATCCGGCTGTTGCTGAACCAGTAACCTCCTTTGACATCCAGCAGAGCCTTGACAGCGTGGGGCACCTTGACATAAAGAACTTGTCCAAGGGTCAGCTTGTCTGCTTCTGCTATCAGCATTGCGGTGGCAGCCACTGCTTTCAGGCATAGGGGTAGGCCGCAGGCCACAGGGTCGAGTTGCCTGGAGAGGTAGGCCACAGGCCTCAACCATGAGCCAAAGGTCTGGACCAACACTCCTGTTGCTGTTTGATTATGTTCATGCACGAACAGCTGGAAGGGCTTGCTATGATCTGGCAGACCCAGTGCAGGAGCTTCCATCAGCAGAGTCTTTAATTTCTGGAACGCTGCTGTTTGCTCTTCTTTACAATGAAAGGGGTCTTGTTCCCCCCCCCCCCCTTCGTGGCCTGATGAAGCGGCTTGGCAATATCTGCGAAGTTGGGGATCCACAGGCGGCAGAAGCCTGCAGCTCCCAGGAACTCACGGACTTGCCTCCTGGTCTTTGGTTGGGGTATGCGGCACACTGCTTCTTTTCTTTCTGCCCCCAATGCACGTTTGGTACCTGTTAACTGGAAGCCCAGATATTTTACACTGCGTTTACATATTTGTGCTTTCTTTTTTAGAACTCTGTAACCTGCTTGGCTTAGCAGATGTAGCAAGGCTTTTGTGGCGGATAAACAGTCTTTTTCTGTGGGGGAAGCCAGTAATAAATCATCAACATATTGTAGTAACACTACTTTGTCTGGCTGAGCGTTGAAGGCGAGGAGATCTTGGCTAAGCGCGCACCTGAAAATCGTGGGCGATTTTTTTTTTGAAACTTTGAGGGAGGCGCGTCCACGTCATTTGATGGCGCGCCCCCGTGGTAAACTTTTCCCACTGAAATGCAAAAAAGGGCTGGCTTGCTGGAGCCAGACGGATGCAAAAGAAAGCGTCTTTTAAATCAAGCACTGTGTAATATTGTGTATCTCCGGGAATTAACGCCAGTAAATTGTATAGATTAGGAACCACAGGGTGTAGTGTTACTGTGCCTCGTTGACAGCTCGTAAATCTTGGACAGGGCGATACTCTTGTGTCCTCTCTTTCAAGACTGGCAATAGGGGTGTGTTCCATGGTGACACACAGAATTTTAATATGCCGTGATCTTTAAATCTCTGTAAATATATCTGTATATTCTGCTTGGCTTTCTGTGGGATATAATATTGTCTTAGAGCCACCGGTGTTGCGCCGGGCTGTGATTCAACTCATCTGGGCGGGTTTTCCTCCGCCCCCACCTCAGGAATTCCAAGGAGTAGTGCGTGCGGATCCGGCGTGGCAGACAGAGTAGGTGCCGTGCGCCATTCTTCCTCCTTTGACATAACTACTGCGATTTTCACAGATTGTGGATTGTGCGGACTGGCTGGATTATGCTGCCGAGCAGAGCCGCCACTCTCCGGCAGATCTAATTGAGCGTGACCCCCGGGAAAAAACATAATTTGGGCTTGCAATTTGCAAAAGATATCCCGCCCCAGGAGCCGGATGGGACATTCGGGCATATACATATACACATTGTATAAACAATATTTTCAGAGATCTTTTCCCGTAGCCCAAAACAGACTCTTAATACCACATCTGAAAAAAAAAAAATATCATTCCATTGTCATAAGACCACTCCTAACATCTCATAACAATAAAATAACCATTCCATCAAAAATTAAACAAAAACATACCTTTTAGAAACAGTAAAGAAAAACTACTTTAATTATTTCTCGAATTATTTTCTTTTAATATTAATTTTCTAACCGCTTCATATATTTCAATTTAATTTTTAGCTCTGAACAAAACTAAAACTTTCGGATAATATTAACACAAAATATAAACATATATCTTGCACTCAACAGACTTCAGACAAATATTCTATTGTAACATACATTAAAATTAGCTAAACATAGTAATTTTTTTCCCTTTTTTTTCCTCCCTGCTATTCCTCTTTACTTTGAATTCGCTGCACAGATACACAAAGGGTTATTCTTTCCAGCTATCAGAAGAAACTGACTCCCTCCCCCCTTCGCAAACAGTCTGTCAGAAAGGAGGGGGCCTATACACCAGGGAAGAGAGGAAAAAGAAAAAAAAGAGAAAAAAAAAACAAACAAATA
Organism: Leptobrachium leishanense; assembly: GCA_009667805.1. NCBI lineage: Eukaryota > Metazoa > Chordata > Amphibia > Anura > Megophryidae > Leptobrachium > Leptobrachium leishanense. The sequence goes on from RXON01002411.1 coordinate 64,385, forward strand.
CGAAGCCCAATCTCACAACCTCTCAGTCATTCCTACTTTTAATTGAACAGTTTAATAGATCAATTATAAACACAATCGGACAAAATCAGTCCGAATCACACACACAAGCCATACAGCACCGCAATCATCTCACTCCGTAAAATATTAATTAATTTATATATGCTCCCATCGGGCATCTCAATCTTTTCTGGTGGAGCCTCTCTATCTCCTCCATTCGCGGCGCCCTGCTCTTCTTCCTCAGTCACACAGGACGGAGCAGAGGAAGCTGACCGAGACACAGCAGCTGCCCGCTCCCCCCTCTCCGTCCGCGCAACCGCGGCACTCAAAACTTCCCTAGCTGCCCTATAACATAATAGATAGGACGGGGGTAAAACATCACTCTCTTCCGGTTGTTCTACTAACACCTCTCTCTCTCTCTCTCTCTCCATTATTTTGGGGGTCCTGCTTCTTATTTCTCCCCGCTATCATTATAAAATGACTCTTGTTTTTAATACAATATCTCCATATATCTATATACGGGTATTGTTCAGGATGTCCGTACTGCTCTGTGACTTGGGAATGTACCTTCTGTACCAACTCCGGGTCCATTGACCCCTGCTCTGGCCATCCTGGGACTAACAACGGCCACACAACTGTACACATTACTTTTAACTTCTCTTTTTTTTTTTTTTAATTCTACACCATAGTCATGAGTTTTATATAATGCTTCGAAATTCCGCACCATATATTCTAAGGGCGTCTCACCCTCCTTCACCTTCTTGGGCTTAGATGACCCGTTACCCATTATTACTCTTGAAAACAGTACTCTTTGCAATACAGATATATTATTTCAACAACAGTTAAAATCTACAGTCTGATACTTCAGTCAACAATTCATCCGTGTCTGCAGGCGCTTCCCCCTTCAGTAGCCGTCTGCAGTCGCCTGAGCCGGAAACGTACGTTCGGGGTCAAAACTCGTATTTGCTTCCTCGCGGAGCGAGTAGGCGCACGTTCACTCACAGCACTCGAGTCAATTCATTCACAACACATACCGTATCAGATGCTTTCATCACATAACAGAACATAAAACACTTCAACTCTTTTTACTAGCCGAGGGGTACTCAGTCCCTCCTCTGTGGCTCCTTATACCCCGTAATTTGAACTCTAACTCTTGACTGCTTGTGACTATGTGCACCCCGTTCTATATCTCTACTGCCGTCTGCAATTCCAATTTGCCCTATGGGTAATCTCACCCACCCGGCACCACTATCTCTGCAGCTACCGCTGGCTCCACTATGAGCCCTTTTCACTACACGACGTGCACACTAGCACTGACTCAGGCTCTCAGCCCAGTCACAGAAAATCCCTCCTCCTTTCCCTTTTACCCACGTGGTGAAGCTCTATTTACAAACACTGACTACTGACTTATGCAACTCCACGTGGTTACCTTCTCCCTCACTTACAGAACTACCCTTTGATTGGCATTCAATTCCCCCGAATCCAGACACCCGCTAGCCACTCTGGCTCCTTAGCAATGTCAGTGCTATCAGCGGCGGGCTAGATATGCCAATAGGATGGTGGCCATCGCATCCTCTTATCCGTCTATCTCAGTCGGACGTTTCCCTTAGATACCGGTATCTCCTTTAGACATACAAAACATAGAAGACACGTTACCTATCGCCGGCGCTGCTTGCTGTTTCCTCAGACTCGGTGTCCCAGTTCCCTGGTCGGGGGTCCGTTTGGGACGAGACGAGGTCCACTGAACAGGAAATCCTGCTTGGCGCCTGCAGATGTCAGCTCACCTTCAACGGACGCCCAACCATCGGGATTCTCGCACCCGCTGCAGTCAAGCACTGCACTGTGTTCACAGCAGCCCGTTACTGTGTGCCCGGAAAGGGCCCGTATCCCGGCTCACGATGCCCCCAAAATGTAGGCGGACAAAAACAGATTCACTTTCAAGACGGCGCCGGACCGGGCACAAGTAAGGATTGTCAGAACACGAGTCTCTTCAGGAAAGGCAAACTTTATTGTGTCGTCACACAAGTGCCCACACAGGATTGAATCGCAAAGAGTGAGCCCCCCCTTTCACCCGTGCAAGGGATCTTAAACCCAAAAATACGTAATTAGGTACATCCCAGTTAGCCCACCTCCCAATGACACTTTATTCCACCCCACGTGGGTTAATACCTCCCTTTGGCTAATACAAAGACATTCCATTAATTGGCTGTACATTGGCAAACTTTGTGTTAGTTTCAGTAAATCATAATTAATTGCTCTTACTGTTCCGGGCTGCGCCCTCCTCCCTTGCGCCTACACTCACTTGTTACAGATGGCACCTGGCCTAATCTCTACTCCTTTGTCTTTCTGCGGGCCCCAACGACCTTGGAGGATCTACTTCGCTTTTCTCCTCCGTGCCAGGAACAGCAGAGATCTTTCATAAAGCTTTAATTGCTTTTCTGCAAATCTAAACGCATTCCTAAATTTCTACGTATACCTCATTCTAGTTTCAGCTACAAACCTGTCTAGTTATATACAAGTGAACCAATATTCTGAACAAGATGGCCGCCTGTGTACAATGGCGGCCGTCTTCCAGCCTATTTCCACTTCAGTACCTGCACAAAGATTTCTTGGCCTAGTGTGAGTTTGTCAGCTTCTGCAACCAGGAGGGCAGTGGCTTCAAGCAACAAAGTCTTTAATTGGGTGACAGCCTCAGTTTGTTCTTCACCCCAAATGAATAGGTCAGGCTCTGCACCTTTGGTGGCTTGGTACAGAGGCTCGGCAATGATGGCAGAGTTGGGGATCCACAGGCGACAGAAGCCTGCAGCTCCCAAGAATTCTTACTTGGCAACGAGTCTGGGGTTGAGGGACACGGCAGACTGATTCTTTGCATTCTGGATTGGACGCTTGGTACCTGTAAGTTGAAAGCCTAGGTATTTCACACTGCGTTGGCAGATTTAGGCCTTTCTTTTAGAAACTTTGTAGCCTGCCTTGCATAAAATACTTAACAGTTCTGTTTGTGGCATTGAAACAATCTTCTTCAGTTGGTGAGGCAAGCAGGAGTTCATCAACATACTGCAATAGGGTAGCTTTGTCTGGCTGAGAGTCTTTGTTCAGCGCTCTCTCGAGGATAGTAAACCTTGAAGGAGGCACGTCATTTGAGATTTGGAGCCATTCTGGGCATTTTCCCACTGAAAGGCAAACAATGGCTGACTCGCTGGAGCCAAGCGGATACAGAAGAACGCATCTTTTTAAATTAAGTGTAGAATTCTGTGTTGCCGGGTATCAGAGCTAGGAGGTTACACTCAATTGGGCCAAATCCGTATAAAGTCACTGTGGCAGAATTAACTGCCCTTAAATCCTGTACAGATGTGAATTCTTGAGTGCCCTCTTCCTGAACTGGAGCAACGGGGTATTCCATGAAGACACACAAAACTTTAGAAAACTGTACTTTAGCAAGCGTTCAAGGTGGACTTGGATGTGTTGCCTGGCTTTTTGTGGGATGTGGTACTGGCGCAGCGCCACGGGCTATTACTTTTTTTATTCATCTTACTTTCAATAATACACATTTTTTAATACGTTTCTCTTTTCTCATCATAAGCAACTTCTTTGTGCATTCCCCATTTTACTTGTCTTTTACTTTCTTATTATTACTTACTTATCTTTTCTATTTATTTTACAATTTCTCCAAACTGATCTAACGCCTGCAGTATTTTCCTCTATATCTGCTGTATCTCTCAGATTCCTCTCCTAGAACCTTCCCTCCCACCTTTTCTCCTCTATCAGTGTTACTTGTTTGCATAAGGGGGGGGGGGTTGGGCTTCAAAGTGGCAACAATTTTTTATTTTTTTTAAATCAGCAGAGTCTCTTACAATATACACAAATGCAATTGAGATGTAACAGCACTGTTTTACAAATGTCAACAAACTCTCGCAGCCTATAACACACAACACATTCACTTACTGGAGCAAAAATACTGGTACATAAATCATACTAGATCTTTAAATCAAGCATTTATAACTGTCACGGAATGGCCCAGCACCCTCAGCCAGGGACGGTCTGTTGTGACGTTTCGATCCCTCTAGACTCTTAGGTGCCGTTGCACCAGCGGAATTCCGTGTGTTATTTTATTTGACGTGGTTTCGTTGTGTGGTGTAATAAAAGTGTCCCCGTATGTGTATTGCGAAATGTGCGTATCCCATTGTGTGCTTTGCTCGCCGCCATTTCCCAGTGCCTCGTGGATCCGGTCGAATTGATCGGATCGGAAAATGGCCGATTCGGACCATCCGGTCGAATCGTAAAATGGCCGATTCGGACCATCCGGTTGCGAATTGGCAACACCCCGATTCGTAACCGCCAATACGAATCGGGACCCGGGTGACTCCTTCCAGCGAGGGCCAATGAGGCTTGTGGGGGCGGGCAGGGATTCCCATTGTTTTCTTGCTGTCCAAATGGTTATAAATATATGTGATGTGTTGAAATAAAGCCAAAGCTAGTGCATACAGCTCCGCCTGGTGTCCTTTATTTTCAGCCGTATTGCTGAGATCCCGCGCGGTCTTCAGAGTGCGGCATCCCGAGATACGACCCGATCACCCTGTGGCTGCATCCCGGATCAGAACAGGGGTGCATCGTATGGGCTTCGACCGTGCTGAACGATCGATCACGCTGAGGTGTTGTGTTCCGAACCGAAGCCGCGGCGCGTCTGCCGCGCATCGATAGACCGAAGCGCTGCATAACCGAGGGAAATCCGAAACGTTTTCCCATCCGAACGGTCCCGGACGAAACGTTTCCCCCCCCCGAATGGCCGCTCCACATCCGATCCGAACCGCACCAAGGTCAGTAGATCAGCCGCTCGAGACGCTGAGTGCCGTGACACTCAGTGGTTGGGCTGATCTCGCCCCGGGGTCCCCTCCACAGCCCGCCAACCCTCCCCAGGGTCATCCCAGGCCGCTCGAGACGCCGAGTGCCGTGACACTCGGTAGTCGGGTCGGCGGTAAGCGCAGTGGGAGGAAGCAGATAGGAGCACACCCGCAGGCGGACAACACCCGTTCCGCTACAATAACATACCAGAACAAGTGGAAATTCTGCCGTAGACATATTTATTTATAAGGATTTTACCAGGAAGGATACATTGAGATTTCTCTCGTTTTCAAGTAAGTCCTGGGTTCGAGAACATTGAGTGGTTACAGAAATACAAAATAGTAAAATGCAAGATATTAACACAAAACAAATATACAGATTAACAGTAAAATACACTTAATGAACAACTGTAGCACAGAACGCCACACACTTACAAAAAACGCATGTTTAGCACACACAATCAAATCACCTTTTGTCTTAGTTTGAACCGACTTCAAACATTCCTCAGTCAAAAACAGGTTTTTTGTTTCTCTTGCTAATTGCAGGTCTCTTCCTAATTTAGCCTTTTTACTCCATGCTCTCTGAAATGTGTTCATTAGAATTCATCCTGTCTTACAATTTTACATTCATTTTAACTTATGCATTTTAGGGGCACACCCGAAAAACACAAAACGGCTGCACTCGCAGACTGTACACACCATAATACATATACACACACACAACAGAGGTTTCATACATAGATCATTTTTATTGCAATGCATACAAAACCAAAGAGCATATAAACCCACTATACATATATATATCACTTATACAGACTGGGCAGCACATTTACATTGTGCCATAAACACAAACAGCACATATACACACACAACTCTAAATCCATATTCATAACATTTATACACATTTGCTATGTAAATAGCACATACCCACACTGGCTGCAGCCATATATAATACTACTCAGCACACACTCATAGTGTATTCGTTCAATGCAACAAATAATAGCTTCTGTATACATACTGCAAAAGCATATATACAGGAAACATACACACAGCATTTTTTTTTAAGCAAACACAACACATATATACAGAGCACATACAATACCTCCATATATCATAAAAACATAGAAAAATGTCGGCAGATAAGAACCTTTCGGCCCATCTAGTCTGCCCAATTACATGGATACTTTACCTGGATTTATCTTTTGTTTAGGATAGCCTTATGCCTATCCCATGCCTGCTTAAATTCAATTACTGTTTTGGCCTCTACCACTTCTACTGGAAGACTGTTCCATGTATCCACCACCCTCTCAGTAAAATAATGCTTCCTGATGTTACTTTTGAACCTTTGCCCCTCTAATCTAAGACTATGTCCTCTTGTTTTGCTACTTTGTTTCCTTTTAAATATACTCTCTTCCTCTACCTTGTGGATTCCCTTTACGTATTTAAATGTTTCTATCATATCTCCTCTGTCTCGTCTTTTTTCCAAGCTGTACATGTTAAGATCATTAACCCTTTCCTGGTAACTTTTCTCCTTCAAGCCGTACACCATTTTAGTAGCCCTTCTCTGATCTCTCTCTAAGATGTCTATATCCTTCTGGAGATGGAGTACTGTGTGCAGTACTGGAGACTCTAAGTGCGGTCTCACCAGTGCTCTGTAGAGTGGCATGAGCACTTCCCTTTTCCTACTGCTAATACCTCTCGCTACACAACCAAACATTCTGCCAGCATTTCCAAACATTCTGCCAGCATTTCCTGCTGCTCTATTACATTGACTACTCCATATATCCATACAGGGTATTGATCCAGATGCCTTGGGCGTCCAGTGACCACTGAATTAACCTTTTGGATCTCTTCAGGCTCCATTGATCCTTCCTGCGGCCATGAAGGAGAAAGGAGGGGCCAATCAACCTCACACAGAACTCGCAGACTGCTCTTATGCAGCTTCCTCCCATATGATGAACTGCACTGCAAAGAGAGTCTCGAAGTTCTGCAACAATACCCAAGCGGTGTTTCACCTTTCACAATTTTGTTTCCCTTATGGGATTTGGTGTTTCCCATTTCCGCAACTTGGTGACCACCAGTAATACACAAAAGCACAATCTGATATTTCACTCAACAATTCTTTTGCGTCCCTAATTCAGTGGCCAAGTCGTGGTCACCCAGCTTGGAATCTCACCTACTATAGGGCCACTCTCGTATTTGCTTTACCCCGAAGGGTGTAGGCGCACGTTCACTCAGTTTCAGTCACCACTCAATATCAGATACAGATAATACAGTTCAGTACACAATCCTAGCAATACAGAATATCTAACAGCTAAGTATCCTTTCTTATAGCCAACAGATGTCATTTTTACACAATACACTATAGCTTTAGAAGAGGTAGCTACTCTCTTCTGCCGTGGGGTACTGTTTTTTTTTAGGGGTGCACAATTTACCCCCCTTTTCAGACCCGGGCCACAGCTATTGGAGCACTTCAGTCTCCTGGAACACTGCAGGTTCCTCACATTGAAGCGCTACAGGCTTCCTATCTCTCTAGAGGGCACCTTCCCCTTTATCTGGCATACCAGAATACAGACACGGAGATTCAACCGCACATTCACTGTTAGCATAATGAGTGATTGTGTAAATAATTAGCCATCAAATACTGAATAATAAAATATATTACCTTGGTCATAGCACAACGGTTTTCCTCCAGGCCTCGTGCGTCCGTGGGGTCACGGTCGGGGGTGCTACCACGCAACACGTTGAGATCCACAGAGTGCAGGAAGACCTGCAAGGGCGTCGGCAGACAATCAACTTTTGATCTGCAGCACGCCCCGACGGAGCCCACGGAGTTGCAGAACACTGCCGTTCTCCTGCTGTCACCGAGCCAGGCCTGCCAATCCCGGACGAAGCCCCCAGAAATGAAGCAGCCTCCTGGGTGTAGTTCGGGTCAGGAGATTGTGACTCGGTGGTAGACAAAGGAGACGGAGGCCTTCTTAAGCAGGAAAAGCATTTATTCGGTACCGAGCCTTGAGTCAGGTCTAGCCCAAAAAGACTCAAGGGGCGAGCCAACAGAGAGAGAAAGAATTTATACATGGCTTGTAAAAATGCACACCTTATTCCCCTCCCCAGGTTACCCTCCCACTTATCATATCAACCTTCATTATACATATTGGACTTTATTCATCATTTTGCAAGTAAACAAGGTTCACTTCAAAGAAACGACCCTTGAGCCCACTCTGAATTCTCTGTCTAGTCAATATGGTTATAAAAGGAATCATTCTTCCAAAACAAATATGGCAAGCTATGGGATTTACGCATTCCTGCTGTCTCGATATATTAAGCAACTTTTATGGCTTAGAGTTAAAGACCTGGGGGGGAGAAGAGATAATTCTTCAGTCAGCAGAAATCAGGTTTATTTGAGGCTACACTTAGCTGTTAGTTAGAGCAGGCAAACTTAGTTGACTCTAGTGAGCACAAAGGGACTGCAGACTTTTAAAACACAAAATAAAGTTGGTAGCCTACCTTGAGCGAACACCAAAATGGCGGATTAGCTGTGTTAGCACCTCTTGGGATTTAATTTAGAAATATACTATCTCAATCCAATATGTTTCCCTTTGTAGCAGCCGTTGGGAGTGGTTGCCACCCCTAGGAAGTGGTGGGACATGGTCTATAGCCACAAGTCGAAGTGTAGGTAGTCGATGTTGAAGTGCCAGAAAGTGTTTGGCCACCGGCTTTTCCGTATGGCCATCCCTGTATGCCGTGTTAATGGATGAGCGATGTCCTCGTGTGCGATCCCTAAGTGTAAGGTCAGTCTTGCCCACATACGCTAACCCGCACGGGCACGTAATCATGTATATCACAAATTCTGTCAAGCAGGTAATGCAATGTCTAATCTTATAGATGCGTCCAGTAAGCGGGTGTGCAAACGTGGTTGACGAATTCATGTGATTACATGTGACACATCCCGTACACTTAAAACATCCCATTTTTTGTAACGGAATCTTGGTATCATATGATTTAATGGCGTCTGTATGTACCAATAGATCACGTAAATTGCACCCCTAGAATAGCTAATGAGTGGTTGAGTTTTGAATGAAGCTGGTAATGACCGATCGAAAGAGAAGGTGTTCCAATGTTTTTTGATGGTATTCGCCATCTTTGTACTGTGGGTATTATATTTCAAAGGAAGAAAAATTCTCGCTGATTTCACTGGCTGGGGTGTTTTCTGACCCTGTGTGCGTATTATCGCCTTCCTTAAAGCCTCATCCAGAACCTTTACCGAATAACCCCTTCCAAGAAACTGTTGATACATCTCGAGAGTTTGTTGTTTGCATAGTTCCACATCACTATTGTATCTAAGTACCCGTAAAAATTGGGATATTGGAAGAGAGTTTTTAAGATGTTGTGGATGACTATCCATATGTAAGATAGTGTTTCTATCCGTTTCTTTGTGAAAAAGGGTATAACCTAAGGTGTTACCTGTACGAAAAATGGTGACATCTAGAAACGATATGGAGCTCAAACTACTGTTGGTAGATAGTTTCACCGGAGTGTCAAGACTATTAACCGAATCAACCAGAAGGTTGAAATTTTGTACATCCCCATCCCATATCAGAAAAATGTCATCAACAAAGCGACAGTAACATAAAATCTGGGAGTCATATTCTTGTAACAGATGTGTTCGTTCAAAACAATTCATAAAAAAATTGGCGTATGTTGGTGCCATAGAGGCCCCCATCGCCAAGATTAGACATTGCATTACCTGCTTGACAGAATTTGTGATATACATGATTACGTGCCCGTGCGGGTTAGCGTATGTGGGCAAGACTGACCTTACACTTAGGGATCACACACGAGGACATCGCTCATCCATTAACACGGCATACAGGGATGGCCATACGGAAAAGCCGGTGGCCAAACACTTTCTGGCACTTCAACATCGACTACCTACACTTCGACTTGTGGCTATAGACCATGTCCCACCACTTCCTAGGGGTGGCAACCACTCCCAACGGCTGCTACAAAGGGAAACATATTGGATCAAAACTCTGGACACAGTTGGGCCCAGGGGATTGAATGAATATGTTTCCTTTTCTAGTTTTCTATATGATCGATGATATCCTTCTATTTAATTTCACTAGGAGTGATTAGGGTGATGCTCTATGGGGGATAATAAATCAATTCATAAGCAACAGCAGTACATTGTTTCTTATAATAAACTCCTTATATATGATGTTCGGTGTAATATATATATATATATATAGAAGGTCATGAGAGAGACCGCAACACGGAGTCTTGAGCCAAAACGATTAATATAGTAGAAAATCTTCAACGTTTCAGTCCAACATGGACTTTCTTCAGGAATACCTGGTATTCCTGAAGAAAGTCCATGTTGGACTGAACGTTGAAGATTTTCTACTATATTAAATCGTTTTGGCTCAAGACTCCGTGTTGCGGTCTCTCTCATGACCTTCTATTTATGCATCGGCTTGATTCCAGCACCGGAGCACCTATATGAATCTACACTTGGAGTGCGGGGATTCCAGGTTTTTTTATATAATATATATATATATATATATTATATATATATATATATATATAATGTCTGGAGGTGTGGTTCTGTCTAGCTATGCTGCTCAGGTATCAATATATGGCGGTCTTTATCTCCCTTCTATTCAAGTATTTTGCTTTGCATTGTTTTTAGTTGCTGTGACGACGACAGGGTTACGTTTGTTATCACAGGACGTCATATGTGAGACGTTTACTGATTTAAGTGCGTTACGCACAATGTCAGCTGTAGCTAGTGCTTAATGAAGCTTCTGGTTCTATTTAAACATCCGCATGTAACGTTTGTATCACCTTGAAAATTGCTCCTGTGTGGGACGAAACGTCGGACTATTTTTAACCACTTGGCTGCTATGGACGCACTCAGC
>RXON01002412.1:0-94711 GCA_009667805.1 Leptobrachium leishanense
TTACTATGCTGATGGGCATCATAAAGAAGCCTCAATTCGCTCCTACTGGAGCAGTAGCCCCATCTGCTCTACCCCCATTTACCCCCAATCAATGTCACGTAGAAGGTATGAAAACATTTTGCGTTTCATGCACTTCAGTGACAACAGCCTGTGCCCTCCTAGAGAGCATCCCCAGTTTGACAGGCTGTATAAAATCCGCCCCCTGATTACCCACTTCACCGCCAGGTTTGCAGAGGCTTATACACCTGGAAGGAATTTCTGCGTGGATGAATCCCTAATGAAATACAAGGGAAGGCTGGGATTCAAGCAGTATATTCCTTCCAAACGCTCCAGGTATGGAGTGAAGGTGTATAAGCTCTGTGACAGCGAGAGTGGGTATACTCAGGCCTTCCGGGTGTACGAGGGAAAGGATAGTAGCCTTGACCCTCCAGGTTGCCCAGAACACATGGGAACCAGTGGCAAGATTGTGTGGGACCTACTTTTTCCCTGATGAACAAAGGTACCACTTGTATGTTGATAATTTTTATACGAGTGTCCCTTTGTTCAAGCTGCTGTATTGTTTTGATACAGCAGCATGCGGTACTGTTCGCAAGAACCGCGCAGGTTTCCCAGCACAGCTTGTCCGCACCCGGTTAAAAAGGGGGAGGCCTCAGCTCTGCGCCAAGAGGAGCTGTTGGCGGTCAAGTACAGAGACAAGAAGGATGTATACCTTCTATCCACCATCCACACTGAGAGGTCTGTGGAGGTCTCTGTACGTGGCAGAGCTGAGCGCATCAGGAAGCCAGTGTGCGTCAAAGCCTATAACCGGCATATGGCTGGGGTTGATCTGGCAGATCAGCTGCTCCAGCCCTACCAGATTATGCAGAAGTCAAGGGCCTGGTACAAAAAGGTTGCAATTTACCTGATGCAAATTGCAACCCACAATGCCTTTTTGCTCTGCAAAAAGGCAAACCCCGGAGTGACGCTGTCCTTTTTACAGTTTCAGCTCCAGGTCATTTCGGGGCTTTTGTACCAGGATGCACCTGCTCCCCGGGCGGTGATGGGGGACAGAGTTGGGGCTACGCATTTTATTTATAAAATCCCCCCTACTGAGGGCAAACAGAAACCCCAAAAAAGGTGCAGGGTGTGTTTCAAGAGGGGGCAGAGGAGAGACACAATCTTTTACTGCCCAGAATGCCCTGGACAACCCGGTCTGTGTCTTGGGGACTGTTTCAAGATATATCACACTGTGCGTGATCTGTGATTTTTTTTTTCCTTTCTATTTTTTCTCACACTCCAGTTAGTTAGTTCAGTTTAGTTTTTCTTTTCTTTTACATTTTATTCGTACATTTTTATGTTCTACAATTGGTGCTGTATTTTTCCAAAATCTTTGCACACCTATGCATGGGGGGCATGGGTGTACTCAGGAGACCTTGCAGAAAACAACCTGGAGAGTTTTCATGCAGTAACAAACAACAGTGTCTCCTAAATCACAGTACAAAACTGATGTGGGTGTGAGAATAAAAAATGACCACCAAACAGTATCCAATTTGTTTGGAGCAAACGGTTGCATCCATAGCATAAAAACACTCCATTTACAATACTTTGGGGTGTTAGCTTACCAAATATATGCACGTTTATAAAACTGGGGTATGTAAAAAGGCCCCTAAAAAGAAGATAAGCAAAGAAGATACTGTATGTCAAATTAGAAAATTGATAAGCACATGTCAAAGATTGGCGTAGCATCCCAAAAACAACAGAACAAATCTATATATGGGTGGTATCACTTTACTCAGAAGATGTTGCTGAACATATTTTGGGGTGTTTTTGGCAGTAACCATAACTGGATTTGACAATTCATGCCTAAAGTACAATGTGTTTTTTAAAAAATAACCCAAAAAGTGACTACCTGAAGTTTGACATAGAGCTAGTGCATGGAAAGTGTTAAAATACAACTCTTTGAAGCACCCTAGGGTGTGCCTTTCTAAAAATATATGGTTTGATGGGGTAAATTACTTTGGCCGGCTTCAAAAATGTCCCAACTAGGACATGGGTGCATGATGACGAAATGTGAAAATTCCAAGTTGGAAAACTGAAATGCGCACCCCCCAAATAAGGCCTATTAGCCCCCAAATGACCCGACATACCTATACATGGGTGGTATCAATTTACTCAGAAGATGTTTCTGAACATATTTTGGGGTGCTCTTTGGCAGTAAACCTTAAAGTTAACAGTACATGTATTCTTAAATTGCGTTCAAAAAAAAAAAAATCACCAAAAAAATGTTTTTTCTCAAACTTTGGCATAGATTTGTGGTAAAATGGTTTGCATGGAAAGAGTCAAAATACCCCAAGTTTAATACCTTGATTTGTGTACTTTAAAAAATATGTATATGTGGAGGGTTATTCAGGATTAGTGACAGATATCAGTGTTACAATGTCACTATCACTAGTTTGAAAATAAACTCTTTGGAAATGGCAAAGTGCTACTTGCACTTATTGTTGCATAAAATAAGGAAAAAAGCGAGGAATATGTAAACATTGGGTATTGCTAAACTCAGTACTAAATTTAGAAACTACTAAGGAATTAATTTTTTTTTACGGTTGTTGATACATAAGAAATTTTGGGGGTCAAAGTTCGAAAAAGTGGTGTTTTCTCAATTTTTTGGTCATATTTCACAATATTTTTTATAGTAAATCATATGAAATGATGAAAAAAATGGTATCTTTATAAAGTCCATTTAATGACGAGAAAAACAGTGTAAAATATGTGTGGGTTACATAAACGAGTAAGAGGAAAATTTGACGTAAACACTAACAGCGCAGAAACGTAAAAACAGCAGCGGTCACTAAAGGACGAATTTGTGTAAAACCGCCCGGTCACTAAGGGGTTAAAATCCCTCAAGAAGAAATCCCACACTCTCAAATCCTCCTTAACCTGCTGGCTTACCCAAATCCTGAAATATGGCTTGGTGACTCCCCTGGTACAAATTTCCATACGCCTCTTGAATATCCTACCTACTGGAATCACCCTACAGGCAAAATTCAGCAAACCCAACAGCTTCTGCAACTCCCTAAGCTTTATTTTCTCCATTTCCATTGCCTGCCGAATAGCCAACCTCAGTTTCTCCACCTTATCCTCCGGCAACCTGCATAGCTGATTCACCGAATCAATCTCGATGCCCAAAAACGTCAACTTAACACAGGGCCCTTCTGACTTGTTTTCCCCTGCCACCGGGACCCCTAGCTGGCCAAACGTCCTTAACAGCACCTCCATGACCCTGCCACATTCTCCTGTCCCTTTGGCGCCCACTATCATGAAGTCATCCAAATAATGCACCATACTCTTACATCCTGCTTTTTCGTCCACCAACCAGTGCAAAAATGTACTAAACCTTTCAAAATGAGCGCATGATATCAAACACCCCATGGGCAAACACTTGTCTATGTAGAATTGTCCATTGAACTTACACCCCATCAACCAAAAACTGTCTGGATGCAACGGTAACAGCCTGAAAGCCGATTCTATGTCAAACTTAGCCAACTCAGCCCCCGTCCAGCCTTACGTACCAAACTCACTGCCTGATCCAACGACTGGTAAGTAACTGAAGAATCTTCCTGACTTATAGCATCGTTCACCGACTGCCCTCTCGGATAAGACAAATGCTGGATCATCCTGTATTTCCCCTTTTCCTTGTTAGGCACAACCCCCAGGGGCGAAATCACCAGCTTCCCTATTGGCGACTTTAAAAATGGACCAGTCATCCTACCCAATAACACCTCCTTCTCCAACTTCTCCTTCAAGACCTCTGGTAGCTCATACGCTGACTTCAAATTTTTTACTCTCTTACCCCCCATCACATACCCCATAATCGGTATCCTGAAGCCCTCGCGAAAACCGCTACTCAGTACCTCCCTATCCTCCTCTTTCGGGTACCCTTTCAACTCAGCCACTAACTCATTTACCCGGACCGGTGTTCTGGCTGGGCCCAGCATGCCCTCCTGACCATTTACCTGGGGGACGAAAGGAATTATTCCTCCCCGCATTGTTCCGCCTACAATCAAGTCCTGGGTGCGGACCTCCGCAAAACCTACAGATATGCTTGTACCTGCACACCATGCCCTTCTCACACCTTTTTTCATTAAAAGCCCAGCATTCCCTTGTATCCTTCTTCACCGACCTGTTCACCCCCTGTCCTCCCCCTCCCTGACCATCATACACCCTCACCAACCTGGACCATGTATCCAAAACCTTCACCCCGAAAGCCTTCCTCCCTTTCTTGCCCGTTCCGACACTACCCCTCCTAAACTCATCGTAATCCCTCAATGAAAACCCCCCCGTACGCCGTGGCACAATCTGTGATTAAATGCAAATACCTCAACATACCTTTGACCTGACCCGGATGTTTCCCCAAAAAACATTCTGCATAGACTGCGAACCCCTTCACCCATTCCATAAATGATCCCCTTTTCCTGGACTGCTCCCCCCCTCCCCCTTGCTGCCATGGCCTCCCTAGTAATGGTAAATAAATCCAAATATCTCCCTTCCTGCGCCTTTCTGATTGTCTTAGGCTTTAAATGTGACGACAATGGAATTAACCGCGTCCCCTGAAACTCAGACTCCCCCTCACTATCAGACCCGCTGTCCCCCTCATCTGAGTCTGAATCTTTCCCTCCGCCTCTACTGCCCTGCTTTCTACACATCTTCTTAACCATCCTAAACAGCTTCTTATTCTCGCCCCCTCTCCCCCCCTCAGAATCAGAATCAGAGCTGGAATCCGTTTCTGAAACGTCACTAGAATCAACTAATCTTTTCCTCTTACCCTTCTTTGCAGCTGTCACCCGATCACCCGTCTGCGATCCGCTTGCTCCTCCTCTGCTGGTTCCCGGTTGCTCCACGTCGCCAAACCTTGGTGACCGCTCTCTCTCTTCTCCATGCCGTGTTCTTTCCTCGTGGCTGGACGCCCTGGAACCACGCTCCGTGTCCTGTAATTGCACAATATCAGTATACGTATCCATTGCATTAGCAGAAAAATTCGGATCCTCTCCCTGAAGCCTGACGTACACATTGCCTGCGCTGTCCT
Organism: Leptobrachium leishanense; assembly: GCA_009667805.1. Lineage (NCBI taxonomy): Eukaryota > Metazoa > Chordata > Amphibia > Anura > Megophryidae > Leptobrachium > Leptobrachium leishanense. The sequence continues at coordinate 5,063 of RXON01002412.1, forward strand.
TACCATAAACCTGGCTATTTCCGTAAGATCTATCCTGGTAAAATAAGGGCCGGCCCCCCCTGCCCTGGCCCTGAACAACATCCCCTGCAAAATCCCGCAATCCACTGGGCGAGCAATAACCCCTAAACACAGACCCCACCCGGGAACTGCGCTCCCCCTGCACCATGCCAGCCCTGCTGCCCTGTGCGTCTCTCTGGCTGCGCATATTACCAGTGGGAGCAGGCGTTATTCCAAACTGGTTTCCCCCCCCATGCTAAATCTTTCTTGAAAATGTCCTCTGTCCCCCTGTACCTGATGGCCGTGTGCGCCCGCAGTATCTCTCTGTGTTTCGGCTGCATATCCACTGTCCAAGCCAGCTTCCCAATTCAAATTTGCCGCTGATTCAATGCGATTGGCTCCGGGCCGCTCACATGGTGCCTGACCATGTGATGGTGGAGCTCTTACGTCATCAAACTGGGCGGAGGGGCTCCTGGGCATGCGCAAATTCCCACGCTGGGAAAAGAATATGGCCGCCGATCGCATGCTGCAAATGGCGGCGGCTGCAGCACGATTCCCCCCCCCTGCTGGGCACGATCAATAGAGCGATCGATGCCCGCAGGGAACCCACCCCCTCCTGCCCGGGGACATATGGGGTAAAATAAGGGGATGGTTGCCTCCTATACATATGCCCGGGCTGCCGCTCGGCCACCGGGTTGCCTGCCCCCGACGAGCTATGCAGCGGGGCATATGATACGGGCCGCGCGCGGGGAGCAGAGGTAGGAGAATCCATAGGGGAAGTAGGGGAGTATTGGGTGATAATGGCAGAACGAACAGAAGAGGATGAGACCGGAGACAAAGGACAGGGGACAGAAGGAGAAAGAGCAAAGATACCAGAAACAGGAATAGGAGACGCCGCAGCTGCTGCGCCTGCTAATACTCCCTGCACCGGACGCCTTGATCCTCCAGATCGGGTCTTCCTCGTCCCCGCTGCCGAGTCCTGCTGTCCATGGAGACTCTCCTTCCAAAAACTTCTTTGGGAGGCTCCTCTTCCTTCCAGACATTTCCAGCGATGTAAGGTGACCTGTAAGTAAAAGAAAATTAGTTGCAATACCAAAATTGCCCCACGCACAGCCTCTTGTATCCTCCCTTCCCCTCCCTTCCATTTTTTATCTTCCCATTGTACCCAATCACAAAGAGCCATGCCTCAGCTCACAGAACAAAGCCTATCCCATAGAACAAAGGAAACTCCCTCCTTTGAAACTCTTGTGCAATACAGGAATAATCCTTAAACCTCCTTCATTCCCAATTGGTCCTTCTCTCGAACTAAACCTCACAGTAATGTGCGCCGTGTATGAGCGTATCACAGAGCTGCACAGCAATAAACCTTACAGCAATGTGCAGTGTGTATGAACGTATCACAGAGCTTCACAGCAATGAAACTCACAGTAATGTGCGCTCTGTATGATCGTATCACAGAGCTCCACAGCAATAAATCTCACAGCAATGTGCAGTGTGTATGAGGGTATCAAAGCTCCACTGCAATAAAACTCAGTAATGTGCAGTGTGTTGAGCGTATCAGAGTTCCACAGCAATAAATTTCACAGTAATGTGTGCTGCGTATGAGCGCATCACAGAGCTCCACAGCAATAAATCTCACAGTAATGTGCGATGTGTATGAGCGTATCACAGAGCTCCACATCAGTATGCAGTGTAAATCACAGAGTTCCACAGCAACAAAATTCAGAGTAATATGTAGTCTGTATGAGCATATCACAGAGCTCCAAAGTAAAACTCACAAATATAAAATAAATTTAAAGAATTATGTATAAAATATAGGCAAGCCCTCAGGCCCAGGCAGGCGAGTGTGGGGCCCCCGGACTCAAGGGCCCAGGTGCGGTGACACCCTCTGCACCCCTGGTAGTTACATCCTGATCGGTCACTGGCCAGTGGCCACTAAAGGAATTTTTGCTTCACCAGTGGGCATCAGGTCATGAACCATTTTGCATGAAACTAATTTAATAAGTGAAATCTAGGTGAACCAAAGCATCATAAATTTTCAGACAGATAAATAGTCATTTTTTTCATTTAGTCTCTGTTTCGTCTCCCATTTTGTTTTGGGTTATTCCAATCAGTATTTTTTTTTCGTTTCGGGTCGTTCATTATATTACCGCGATTCATAATTTCGGACGGAGCCGAAATTTCAGACACCTGGATATTGTTTATGAATCAATTCGTTTTCCATTTTTATGCATAATGTCATGATTGTGGGTGGTTCGTATTATTGGATCACTTCGTTTTTATGTGTTATTCTGTATTTTGGGTTGATTTTTATTAGTTATTTCAGAATGTGAAATACAGACTACTATTAATGTGTTCTTAGTATATACAGAATCACGCATAGGATCTGCATGAAATGAACATACCGTCACTATAACTTTACAGCGTGGTATCAATTCAATTTCCCCATGGGTTTTAGGCCTTTTAAATGTATGTATGTGGTGACTGGTGCACCGGTCTATGCTTTTTTTCTTTGATTTTAACTTTATAATAAACGTTGAGTTTTAATAGTGGATACTCTGGTGGTACCTTCTGGTCGAAGGGTGGAGAGTACAGCCATTAGCAAAAGTCAATGAGATAAATGAGAAAAAACTATTCAATTATTTATATTATTTTTTTTTTGACACCTTTCCCCAGCCATCGAGCAACTGTATTTGCACTTTTCCACCATTCCCCTTGTAATGAGCAGACATACCTTCGAAATCATGGAGATGACCTTCTCCAATTTTTTTTTTTTCTGAGAAAGGATTTTACCAGGAGGGATACATTGAGATTTCTCTCGTTTTCAAGTATGTCCTGGGTGGCAAGTCTGTACCGTTAGGTGTCTTGCCAAGGACACTTACTGGAGAGGTTGCTCGCTGGGATTGAACCCATGACTCCACAGGCTCTCTCCATGCAGAGCAGTGACATTACAATTGCAGGATGCCCGCTTCTCTGACATCAATTGCAGTACCATCCTTTACTGCAATTTGAAACTAATGAATCTTACCACTAATCAGTCCTAACCCATAGGCCTCAGCGCCCTTGCCACCGCTGCGCTAAACTGAAAACAGAAACTGTCCATCCTTTCGTAATAAAAAGTGGGAAACACAAAGCACCAAACTACTAAATACTTAATAACCAAAGCTACAGGACAGTCATTCTGCTCCACCATTGGCAACAACTTGAGCCATCGCCCTCTGCTACCACTATAATATTTATAGCTCCTATTTAAGCAAATTAAAATATTCTCCATTCTTATTTTCAGCTTCAAATCATATTCCAGTGCTTCTGCACAAAATACCTTCTGCTAAAGGTAAATGACAGATGTTTATTTCAGCAACAGTTTTGTTACCGTAGTAATTTAAGTCAATATACCTGTATAGTATGCAGGGCCGGCCCAAGCCACTGTGCTGCCTGGAGTGATGGATGAAATGCTACCCCCCAAAAAAAAAAAACACATGGCATGTAAAACCGTATTACAGAGCTCCACAGCATTAAAACTCACAGTAATGTACGATGTGTATGAGCGCATCACAGAACTCCACACACACACACACGGGGGCAGCGGGGCAATTGCCCCAAGAAAATATTGCCGAGTGCTTCTGTTTCTGCGAGCGGCCGTTGGCATGAAGCTCGGCCACTCGCCTGGTATCCACAAGCCGCGATCACGCAAGATCGCGATCGCCCCGGGCGCAATTTTCTTAGGGGGTGCAAAATTTGAAAACATTTTTGAACCACTAATATTTTCCAGCAGGGATCAGTATTGGTGTCCGTGAGATACCCTTGCATGGGCAGCTGCCAGTTTTGCGACGCCAGCGGTGACTTAGCACTCAGCGTCCGGATGGGAGGACCAGGACAGAAAATTCTGGTCCTGTCCTGAATCCTTAATGCTGACATAAATCAAGTGAAGCAGTGCAGCATTATCCAATGGAACACCCTGTACTACGCTTGTCAGCACCCCTTGAAGCCCTGTGCCAGCTCCCCTGCCGCTGGCAGCCCTGCAGCCGCTGAACAGGAAGGAGGGAGGCGCCTGCCATGCTGCACATTTAAAATCCATTCTCCACTAAGCCCCCTGGAAAGCTCCCCCTCCCGGGCCACCAGCAACTCCACGCAGGTAGGCAACACTGTGTGACTCCAGAGCAGCATAGCCAACACACGGTGGAGGGGTACTGGTGGTACGGTGAGAGGATGACTGGGGGTACTTGGAGAGAGAAAGAGGTACTGGGAGAGAGTGAGAGAGTGACTGGGGGTATTGGGAGAAAGGGAGGGTACTGAGAGAGGAGGAGAGTCACTGGGGGTACTGGGAGAGAGTGACTGGGTATAGTGTGAGTGGAACTATGCCAAGGTTTACTGGGACAGGGTGACTGGTAGCAGTGGCGGGACATGTGTTTCATTTTTTTACTATCAGTATTTTGTTAATCTACAATACATGTGCTTGTGGGGTAACAGGGGTCAATACTCTACTGGTAGAAGGAAATCAGGGTGTGTTACCATGTCCACAGGTTGGGGGTGGGGGTGCACAATTCTTGCATTGCCCCGGGCACTGACAACCTACGCTACGCTGCTATCCTTTGGGATAAATTCAACAAATCTTGCTGCTGAGCTTCTACACGTTCATTGCGGCCCAGTAAAATGTTAACTTGATCAGAAGTGGGTACACAGCGCACATTACTGAGTTTTATTGCTGTGGAGCTCTTTGATATGCTTATACACACACACACCGCATATTACTGTGGAGCTCTGTGGCATTCTCATGAACACTGCACATTAAGGGGGTGTCACAGAGCTCCACAGTAATAAAAGTCAATGTAATTTACTGATAACAAATTCATTAATTTCTCCCCCCAGCATACCAAATTCATTCATTCCCCAGCATACCAAATTCATTAATTTCTCCCCCCCATCATACCAATAAATTTAATTTCCCCCCTCCCCTAGCATACCAATAAATTAACTCATTCCCCCAGCATACCAATAAATTAATTTCTCTCCAGCATACCAATAAATTAATTTATTGGTATGCTGGAGGAGAGAAATTAATTAATTGGTATGCTGGGGGAGAAATTGATTCATTTATTGGTATGCTGGGGGGGTGAATTAATTTATTGGTATGCTGGGGGGGGATGAATTAATTCAGTTCTCTCCCCAGCATACCAATAAATTAATTCACCCCCCCAGCATACCAATAAATAAATTCATTTCTCCCCCAGCATACCAATAAATAAATTCATCCCCAGCATACAATAAATTAATTTATCCCCAGCATACCAATAAATTAATTCCCCCAACCCAGCATACCAATAAATTAATTCACCCCACAGCATATTCATTAATCCCCCGCCCCCAGCATCATACCTCGTGGCTGGGGCCTGGTGGTGTGTGCCGGTGGGAACCACTAGAGGCATCTTGCCATACGCAAGATCCGGCCGCATGTGTGTGGACACACCCTGCTGTCACCAAATCAGATGGCGCCGGCGACCCCCGCTCATGACATCATGCGGCACGCCATGTGACCTAATCAGCGGGGCCAACGGCTGATTAGGTCATTCGGCTCGCCGCATGGCTGGCTGCCTTCCCTCTTCCATCGGCCTAGTGTTACGGGGGTAGGGGACCTCACCAGACATGGGTACAGAATGGTGTGAGCTAAAGCGCAGTGATAGACTAGATACAGATGAAAACAGATCCCAAACCCAGATCCCAAACAGATGTAACCCAAACAAACACATAAAATACCAATCAGGAAACCACAACAGAATAAAATGCAAGCACTAACACAACAAGAGAGGGCTAAATACTAGAGAACTACATGAAATGCAGTTATTGCATGGAAAGAAAAGAAAATACTTGACTGTTAAACGCAATAACAAAATATGCAGAAAACAAAAATAAAAAGAACATGTAGAGGAATATAACAGAACTAGCGGAGGAGAAAACACTGAGACAAAACCTGAATGAACGGACCTAAAGGGTAACTTGAAAACATATAAGAAAAACCAGAGCAACAGATCCCTACCAGAACTGCAAGGAAAGTAATAAGGAACTTAGATGAACAAGAGGCTTGGAACAAATCAGTCTGAGGCTCAGAACAAAATGAAGCAGCGCCCTTCCTAGGGCGATGCCTGCCTTTATACACAGTTCAATTAAGAACAATTGAGTCCAGGTAAGTGTTCCGGCTTGGATTCCAAAAAGTGAACGACATGAAAAGTCCAAAGCCGCAATGTCCATTTGAGACCAGAGGTGGCGCCAGAGACACAGAATGTCCATAGGGATGAGCCGAACACCCCCGAGTTCGGTTCGCATGCGAACGCGAACTTTTCAAATGTTCGGATTTGAACTCGAACTCAAACTCAATGCAAGTCAAAGGGACTCAAAATTTGATTTTTTTAGAGTGCCCTCCAAGAGGGCATAAAAGCTAGATATTTGCCATAAAATCTGTATGGGGTCCAGGTAGTTCCCTGGGGGACAGGAAACAATGACAAAAAGTAAAAAAAAAAGTTTTTAAAGGGAATGTGAGTTTTCCATGAAATAAGGGTTAAATATAAAAACTAAAAATTCCTTCAAATATCGTGCCTAGGAGGTCCCCATAACCTGACCGTGAAGCGGCGGATTTCTAGGATGTATAGAAATATGTAATAAACATAAAATGACATTTCAAATGACAGTAAATGCTTTTCCTTTAATCTATCCATAAACAACTGCTTGGGGCGGCAGTCTGTATGAAAAGAGGAGACATTTTCGGACACGCAGAAAAAGTTTAGTGATTTTTTGGGCTAAATTGTGGTGAAACTTATGCAGGCTTTGGATGAAAGTAACAATAGGTGCTTTAAAATTGGGCCTTTAGCGTCGGCAACAGTGCCATCACACAGTAACCCCTCTAAGGATATGAATCTGATACAGGCGTCAGTGGCAGTGCACCCAAATATTGTGCCTTTGGTGCCAGGCCAGCAAGTACCATCATACAGTAACCCCTCTGTGGTATTGTGGAAGAGTGCAGGGGTGGACCATGCAGTCCTATATTAAAAAGATATGAATCTGGTAATGGGCGTCAGTGCACCCAGATATTGTGCCTTTGGTGCCAGGCCAGCAAGTACCATCATACATTAAACCCTCTGTAGTATTGTGGAAGAATGCAGGGGTGGACCTTGCGGTCCTATATTAAAAAGATATGAATCTGGTAATGGGCGTCAGTGCACCCAGATATTGTGCTTTTGGTGCCAGACTGCCAGGCCAGCAAATACCATCATACAGTAACCCCTCTGTAGTATTGTGGAAGAATGCAGGGGTGGACCTTGCGGTCCTATATTAAAAAGATATGAATCTGGTAAAGGCGCCAGTGCACCCAGATATTGTGCCTTTCATGGTAGCAAGTGCCTTCACACCGTAACCCTTTTGTGGTATTGTGGAAGAGTGCAGGGTTGGACCCTGCGGTTCAAAAAATTTGATATAAATCTGGCACAGGCGTCAGTGCAGCCAAATATTGTGCCTTTCATGGCAGCAAGTGTATTCACACCGTAACCCTTTTGTGGTATTGTGGAAGAGTGCAGGGTTGGACCCTGCGGTTCAAAAAACTAAAATGATATAAATCTGGCACAGGCGTCAGTGCAGCCAAATATTGTGCCTTTCATGGCAGCAAGTGCATTCACACCGTAACCCTTTTGTGGTATTGTGGAAGAGTTCAGTGCTGGAGGTTTTGTGAATGCAGAAGACATCCCCGATCTATTCCGTTACGTCAGCATCAGGGGATTGATAACTGCTGATCCAGGACTGGTTCATTTTTATTAATGTCAGCCGGTCTACAGAGTCGGTGTCACGGTCCGTACCCCCAGACCCTCTGGCGCCCCCTCTGGTTGATATTGGACATTCTTGTCTGGACTTTTAGTGTCTCTGGCACCACCTCTGGCCTCTATTGACATTTCTTGGATTCCAAGCCTGATCAGTACCTGGACTCCATTGGTTCACCCTGGACCATTTTGTATAAATGGAGACCACTCCCTTAGTAGGGTGCGGTCTCATTCATCCTGAATCTGTCTTCAAGCTCATGTCTGGTTTGCCTTGGTCTAGATTCATCCTGTATCAGTCATTCAGTTCAGTCTGTCTGTCTTCAAGCTCAGGTCTGGTTTGCCTTGGTCTAGATTAATCCTGTTAAGTCTGTCTACCTGTTCATTCTGTTTACAGGTTCATGTCTGGTTTGTCCTGGTCTCTAGATTAATCCTGCTCAGTTCTGTCTGTCTGTCTACAAGCTTATTCTATTTACTAGTCCATTGTCTGGTTTGCCCTGGTCTAGGTCAGTCCTGTGTTTCTTGCCTTCTTGTAGAATATGTTTAGTTCTGCTTCCCATGTTTAGTTCTGCTTCCCATGTTTAGTTGCCTATTTTGTTTGTTTATGTTCTTGATTTTCTGGACCTTCATTGTTATATCTGGTTTTCATTATATTTCTTGCCTGTTGTTTAAAGGCTCTGTTTATTGTGTTCTGGATCCCTGTTTTGGCTTTCAGTTTAGCCTTGTTCTTTCATGGTCCATACAATAAATATATGTTTTCTAGTTCTGGATTTCTGCCTATTTTCACTGCTCATTAGGCTCACACCCCTCTCTGTCAGGTCAGGTCCCCGACCCCCACCGTTACAAGCAGCTTTCTGCAGGCGTGGTGGATGAACAAGCTCCAGCACAGAGCCCTGTCTTGGATCCCTCCCAGCTGCAATCAGAGTTACCCAGTGTGCCGTGAAGGAAATGTAACGACCCTGTCCATGCTTGCTGGACCACGTGTCTAAAGTCACATGCACCTTGCTGCTGACTGCGTTTCCCAATGACTCGATAACATTGTCTTCCACATGCTGGAATGGCCTTCCGTGAAAAGTAAAGGCATTTTGGAACCTGCCACTGTGGTACAGCACATCCAGCAAATTCACGGAAGTGAGCAGAGTCCACCAGCTGGAAAGGCAGCAGCTGCAATGCGAGTAATTTTGCTAAGCTGGCATTTAGACGCTGTGCTTGGGGATGGTTGGGACTATATTTTTTCTTATGCTGCAGCAGCTGGGGCAACATAAACTGACTGCGTAAATCTTCAGCTGATGGGATGCTGTCACATTGTGAAGGAGCTGGTACATCCATTACTGTAGCATCATCCCTGTCAGTGGAGGTTGTAGGCAATGACATGGCAGGACATACAGTGGGGGTAGAGACAGATGAGGAGGACCTACGCAAAGTTTTGCGCCAAAGGGATGTGTGGCAGGTGGTCATATGTCACCCCAAGTGTCCAGTGTATTTCCCACGCTTGAGCCTCATCTGACATAGATTACAAATAGCAACGGTGCGGTCTGCTGCACATTTCTTAAAGAACTCCCAGACAGCAGAGTTCCTGGATGTGTGCTTTGAGACAACAGCGCTCTGCACCTGAGCAGCTCTGACATCTGATGCCTTGGACTGGCTAGTGCTATGGTTGGTCATAGAGGATGTTGTGCCTCGTGTTTGCTGTGCCTCCTCCTCCCCCTCCTCCTCCTCACTTGATTCCTCTGTTCGATCAGGCAACCAGGTGGAGTCAGTGACCTCATCATCATTGTCATCATCACCCCCTATCTCCTTGTCACTGGAGCCAACTTGGCAGTATGCTGCAGCTGCTGGGGCAACATGAGTGCCAGTTATTTGTGTGTCATCACTGGCACCCCCTTCCTCTAGGTTGATTATACTCCCTTGCTCAACCTCAGAGATTGAATCAGAGCACTGTACTTGCTGCGCATCCTCAAGCAGCATGTCACTGTCATTGTAGTCAAACAATTCAGCTGACTCCTCCGTGTGTGATAGCAAGGCTATGGCAGGAGTAGCTGTGGACATGAAGGCTGCATTAGATGCTTTGGCAGCTGAGGTGGACTGTAAAGCGCTACAAGCCTGGCTGGCAGAGGACTCGGAGGATGAGGATGGCCTGGTTAGCCAATCCACCAAATCCTCTGTATTTTGCTGCTGCCTAAAACGGCCATCACTAGTTAGGAAGGACAAGGGTGCCCCTGCAGAGGATACACCACGTTCACCATGACCAGAGGCACAGCCTCCCGACACAGGGGCTGCTTGCCCTCTTATCTGTGTCTGGGAGCGTCTGCCTGTCCTTTTGTACTTTCAGACATGGTGAGTGATATATAGATTAAATATATACAGAACTCTGATTCAACTCTGGTATAAAGATTTACAGAACTCTGGTATAACTCAGTGAGACACCCTGATAGCTGGCAGCCAGTGACAAGACACAGATTACAAGTGGCAGAAACCTCCTATAAATCAGTGTGACCCCCTGATGGGTGGCAGTGAGAAAACACAGATTACAAGTCGCAGAAACCTCCTATAAATCAGTGTGACCCCGTGATGGGTGGCAGTGAGAAGACACAAATTACAATTCGCATAAATCTGCTAGAAGTATGTAGGACCCCCTGATTGCTGGCAGTGAGAAGACACAGATTACAAGTCTCAGAAACCTCCTATAAATCAGTGAGACCCCCTGATGGGTGGCAGTGAGAAGACACAGATTACAAGTGGCAGAAACCTCCTATAAATCAGTGTGACCCACTGAATGCTGGCAGTGAGAAGACACAGATTACAAGTGGCAGAAACCTCCTATAAATCAGTGTGACCCTCTGATGTGTGGCAGTGAGAAGACACAAATTACAATTCGCAGAAACCTCCTATAAATCAGTGTGACCCCCTGATGGGTGGCAGTGAGAAGACACAAATTACAAGTCTCAGAAACCTCCTATAAATCAGTGAGACCCCCTGATGGGTGGCAGTCAGTGAGAACACACTGATTATAACAATTCCCAAATATTTTGTAGAAATTACTGACGCACAAAATACTGCGTGGCACTGGCTGTGTGACAAGACACAGATCACCTCAATTCACAAATATTTTGTAGAAATTTGCCCAATCAGGACTCTGAGCCGTGATTGGCAAAGTGTTGAACCTGTCTTGCTCCAGACCTGTGGTCAGGTGCAAGGCTGTAGCCAATTACGAGCTTCAGGCCAGTGGAAAAGTGCGTTGTGGTGCATTTTGGGCGAACACGCGGCGAACACCCGGAAATGTTCATAGTTCGTGAACAAACGAACAGGCTATGTTCGATGCGAACTCCGAACCGAACAGCTCATCCCTACATATCATAACTGGCAACCTCCACCTCTGCTAGAGGGGGCGCAGAACGTTACACCTAGGCTGCCTTGCCGGGCAGCTGGCTATGTCGGCCGGCCGACCGGCAAGGGTCCTGTCCTTCTCAGCTCCTCTCCTGTCTCTCCCTTGCGTCTAGTTTCCTTGTCAGCTCCTTTCATGTCTCGCCACTGCAGTGGCGTAGCGTGGGTTGTCAGCGCCCGGGGCAAGGCGAGAATTGCGCCCCCCCCACGCACTGGACCCCTCCAGGTCCACAATGTCGACTCAGCAATAAAACTCCCAGTAATGTACGGTGTGTATGAGCGTATCATAGCACACACACAGAGCGCGCATCTCACACGTACACAGAGCTCACACACACACATAGACAGCTCACAGACACAGAGCTCACACACTCAGCTCTCTCACACACACACACAGCTCTCTCACACACACACACAGCTCTCTCTCACACACAGCTCTCTCTCACACACAGCTCTCTCAGACACACACAGCTCTCTCTGACACACACACAGCTCTCTCACACACACACAGCTCTCACTCACACACACACAGCTCTCTCACACACGGCTCTCTCTGACACACACAGCTCTCTGACACACACACAGCTCTCTCTCAGACACACACACAGCTCTCTCTCAGACACACACACAGCTCTCTCTGACACACACAGCTCTCTCTCAGACACACACACAGCTCTCTCTGACACACACACAGCTCTGACACACACACAGCTCTCTCTGACACACACACAGCTCTCTCTGACACACACAGCTCTCTCTGACACACACAGCTCTCTCTCAGACACACACACAGCTCTCTCTCAGACACACACACAGCTCTCTCTCAGACACACACACAGCTCTCTCTGACACACACACAGCTCTCTCTGACACACACACAGCTCTCTCTCTGACACACACACACAGCTCTCTCTCAGACACACACACACACACACAGCTCTCTCTCAGACACACAGCTCTCTCACACACAGCTCTCTCACACACACAGCTCTCTCTGACACACACACAGCTCTCTCTCTGACACACACACAGCTCTCTCTGACACACACACAGCTCTCTCTCAGACACACACAGCTCTCTCTGACACACACAGCTCTCTCTCTCAGACACACACAGCTCTCTCTCTCAGACACACACAGCTCTCTCTCTCAGACACACACAGCTCTCTCAGACACACACAGCTCTCTCTCTCAGACACACACACAGCTCTCTCTCTGACACACACACAGCTCTCTCTCTGACACACACACAGCTCTCTCTGACACACACACAGCTCTCTCACACACACACACAGCTCTCTCACACACACACACTCTAAAAGTTTATTTTACAGGAAAGCAGGAGGGAAAGCTAAAATGTCAGTAAGAATCTGTCAAGGACCCTGGCCTTACAGGGGTTAAACAGGAATGCAGTAGATCCCCTTCCCCACCCCCTCCCTTAATCAGGAGAGGGAGAATCTCGGTATCTCTGCATCTCCAGGAGGTGACAGTGATCTCAGGCTTCATGCTGTGCAGGGGAAGATTAGGAGACAAGCAGCAAAGCATCAGCTGCTTTGTGCCCAGATACAGACCTCAACTCTGACTCCAGTTAGTGGGGAAGGGGCAGAAGGGTGCAGCCTGCATGTGCCTGCTTATCTATCACCATGCTGAGCATGCTCCACACGTTGGCCAGCCGGAAATTAGGGGGCAGGGCAGCCTTCACTACAGGGAGAAGCAGCTCTTGGCTAGCAGCCAAGAGCAATAATCACATTGTTAAACGGAAGGGGGACCCATCACTCCCCCCTGCACCTGTGGTAGTTAATGCCCCTGCTTTGTATGACTCACCCACTGATTGCAGCTTGGGATCTTCTTGTGCAGCCACTCACACCCTCCCACTCATGAAGCGCAGGGCAGGCGTCTCATGGTCTACACAGACCACGTGGGGCAGTGATGAGAAGTCACATGTCCCCCACCCCACCAGTCAGGAGGATTTCCTGCCTACGTTGTGTCATCACATGACCAGTTCAGCCAATGGGATGGCCGTGTGAGTAACACTAGCTGATCGGCTGTTAGAAACTTTGGGGGCGCAAATTTCTTTTGAAGTTTTGCGCCCCCTATGAAAATTGCGCCCGGGGCCACGGCCCCCCTGGCCCCCCCCCACGCTACGCCACTGCGCCACTGTTCCTAGTCTTGTCCCTGCATTCAGTATTTTTTCTGTATTTTCCTCTGCTTGTTTATTAAACCCACCTTGTGCCCGTAACCTGTGCTTGGCAGCCTGTTACTACAGCAAACCGGATTCACCTGCTCCCTGCACACAGCGATACCTGACAACTATAAATCAAAAAGCCTTGGTCTGTCAGAGCACTGACTTCACATTATTATTATTATTCTTTATTTATAAAGCGCCAGCATATTCCGCAGCGCTGTATAAAAATCCTGACTATCCCAGTAGAATAATATGACTCTTTTTAATCAGCCTCTCTAGATTATTCACAGCTTTTGGTGCTGACCTGCTCAAAACATCCTCTAGCTAATAGTCAACATCCTGTGATTTAACCCTTTCGCTGTGGACGATGTGTGGGGGGCATCATGGAGTGTCCCTGCTGTATGATGAGGACGTCCCCCCAGACGTCGTACGGTCAGCATGGTTTTCTTCTCCATACTTACATCCCCTCCCGGCTGACTGAGGTCATCGCTGGGCGTAATGACATCATTTTCATGCACCTCCCTGTCAGAGCCGGAAGAGTGCCTTAAAGAGGGGGTGGGTCCTTTGGAGGACATACAGAAAAAAGGGGGCATCGCTGTAAAGGTCACAGTCTGACCTCTCTTTAACCCCTTCACTGCTGAGGACATGTGGGATATGTCCTCATTGACGCACGTTACATGCTGAGGGCGTGCCCCACACGTCATCAGCTGTGCGGGACCCCCAGTGGAAATACTTACCTCTCTGTCCGGGGTCCCGTGGCGTTCTGACTTCAGCGTCCTCAGACGCTGAAGTCAAGCTCCTCCTGACATAAATGACGTCATCGCGCCATGCGCGATAACGTAATTTCCAGGCCCCCCCCCCCGGCAATGCCGCAAGATAGCCTGGAAGGGAGGGGGGATCCGTTCGGATCCCTCTCCCTCCCGATCGGGAAGGAGCAGTGCCAAAACCCAGGCACCACTTAAAAGGGGAGAGTCTCCCCTTTTAAGCAGTGCCTGGCTTTAACCCCTCAAGCGCCGGGTCGCACTTCAGCACCTTGCGGCGCCAAAGTGCGGCCTAGCTCCGGTGGGGACTGCCATCTTGGTGAGGGCTCCACCCCCGGGTCCCCCCTCGCTGTCTGACGTCATCACGCATAGCATAGCGTGATGACGTCAGATAGCCGGGGAACCCCTAGCTGCCCGGGGATTTCCCAAGGAAATCCCCTGGTGGAGATAGGGGGTTCCATTTGAACCCCGATATCTCCAGATCCGTGGCAGCTAGGGGGCCTGAGCATGGCCTTTCGAATGATACCCAACATGACCAGATACAAAGTAAAAAATGTAAAAAAAAAAAAAATTAATTAAAACAGGTTTTGTTTTTGTGTGTTGTTTTCATTAATGCAGCAATATTGTTCACATTTCAATTATAATGTGAACAATGATGCTGCACTAATGATTTTTTTCTATTATTATTCTTTATTTATAAAGCGCCAGCATATTCCGCAGCGCTGTACAATAGGTACAGTATAGACAGGGTTACAATACATTGAACAACATTTGACAAACAGTACAGGAGGAGATGAGGCCCTATTCCCGTAGGAACTCACAATCTAGGAGGGTTCGGGGTTGGAAGCAGGAGGAGAGGACTGTAAGGTGAGAGTGATTGATGGTTGCGTCAGTGAGTTGGGTGGTAGGCTTCCCTAAATAGGAACGTTTTAAGGGAGCGTTTGAAGGAAGAGAAGTTAGGGGAAAGTCTGACAGTACGAGGGAGAGCGTTCCAGAGAGTGGGGGCTGCGCGTGAGAAATGGGGTGCATTTGCTAAAAATCACTTAATTCCCCCCAGAAAATTTAACAAGTCCCCATTTCTAATTTTTGTACAAGCGCAACTCATAGAAAATATAACCGCAAACGCTCATGTGATAAAAAGTGAAAGAAAAACACTTTACACGCTGCAGATGATTTAAAAAAATAAATTTTTATTGCATTTTGTGTCATAATATACAGGCAGGACATGACGTATACATATAAAAATGATATATTACGAATCTGTGGAGTCTGCTGGAAAGAACGATGTATAATATGTCTGGGCCATATAATAAAATGTGGCTTCAAATCGCGTTTAAACATGATGAGCGAGAGCGGTAAAAATTAGCTCAGCACACAGCGTTGAAATGCCTCAGCAGTGAAAGGGTTAACACCCACTAGGTGCCGGTCCGCGAGCTGGCACCAATCGGTACCAGATCACAGACATTTCCCAGAGGTGGCTGGCATCTTGGATGTCAGCCAAGCGAAATAGGGGATCCTTTGGACCTCAGGTTTGGTGGCAGCTACAGGGTGGCCTTTCCAATTATACCAAACATGACCAGGTTTCTTGTAAAACAAAAGTAAAAACAATAAATAATAAAAATAATAAATTCAAATAAAAATGTATGTTATTTTTTTATTTATTAATGCAGCACTATTGTTGACTTTTCAATTATAATGTGAACAAGGCTGCACTAACGAAAAATGTTTTTTTTTTTTACTTTTAGCTAAAATCACGTATTTTCTCAGAAAAATACAGTAATGAGTTCCCATTTCTAATTTTTTAACAAGTGTACCCCATTGAATATATAACCGCAAAAGGCTAGGATGATAAAATGTGAATAAATAATTTACATGCTGTAGATTATTGAAATTTTAATGTCAATTCACATTTTTATTTGGCGAATGAAAATTAAGTGAGGGCGAGTAGAAATGCACATGCAGGCAGCACGATAAATTGTATTCTGCTGCCTGCGCTGCGTATTCCGGTGGCGGCCGTGGTTTTGTTTTTTTGGTTTTTTTTAGACCGGCCGACATGCTCATGACCAGCCAGTCTGCTTTTATTTCAGCAACAGCTGGACATGGCCTGAGTCATTTCCGGCGCGCTGACCAGCCGCTCAGCAGCCTCTTCTTACTTTCCCTTAGAGGGCACGTGGGCTACAGTGTGTAAACTGTCTATCGATGCTGTTGTCACTGACGCTGTTTCTGGGAAACGGGTCAAACTTCTTACTGATCCGGGATGTTTGCTCAGCATAGTTTCCCATGATCCGTCCCAATGGTGCGGCAAACCGATCGCAGGCCAGTGCGCCGTGCAAAACTCAGAAATCAGTAAGAAGTTCGACCCGCCTCCCCGAAACAGCGCCAGTGACAGCAGCATCGAGAGACAGGGCACGCCGACTTCAGCGTGTAAACCAGGGATGAGGAACGTCTGGTCCGCGGGCTGTATAAGGAAAACAATTGGTCCTGGGGGTGTGCAAATTCTCCTGCAGCCCCTTTACAGGGCTTTACTGCTGCATGCCGGATCTTCCTTCATGCTGCGCCTCTCATCTTCTGGGCACAGCGTGAAAGAGGATCCGGCGTGCCTCAGTGAGTGAGGGAAGCGGGGATAATCCCTGCCCCCTCATTCTGAAACTCGCAAGGTCAGGTCAAAGGAGGGGGAAGAGGAATGAAATAAATAGCAGGGGGTGAAAAGGAGGAGAGAGAAATGAATTGGGGTGAAATAATTGGGGGGGAAATGAAATAAATGGAGAGAGACATTAAATAAATGGAGAGAGAAATTAAATAAATGGGGGAGAGAGAAATGAAATAAATGGGGGAGAGAGAAATTAATTGGGCGAGAAATTAAATAAATGGGGGATTAAATAAATGGGGAGAGAGAAATTAATTGGGGGGAGAGAAATTAAATAAATGGCAAGAGAGAAATTAAATAATTGGGGGGAGAGAGAGAGAGAAATTAAATAAATGGGGGAATTAAATAAATGGGGAGAGAGAGAAATTAATTGGGGGAGAGAAATTAGATAAATGGAGAGAGAGAAATTAAATAATTGGGGGAGAAAGAGAGAGAAATGAAATAAATGGGAGAATTTAAATAAATGGGGAGAGAGAAATGAATTAAAGGCGGCCCTTGGCAGAAAAAAGGCTCCCAACCTCGGTGTAAACTAAGGGAAAGTATAAAGCTGCCGAGCTGTCAACGCGCCAGAAGTGTCGCCAAAACCAGTGCTGCTACTACAACTCCTGTGAGGGGCCATAATTGGTGAAATGGAGGAGTAGGCGACTGAGGCTATGCAAAATAAATTTATATATGAAGAGATGGGTGATACGGAAGGAGCAAAAAAAATGGGGATGGAAGTACCACACACGAATATTAATAGATCCATCTGTATAAGCATCCAAGGGTGAAACCTGACTCTGGGGTCTTCTAACTTCTATTGATAACCTGGCATATGAATAATGAGAGTATTAGATTCCACTTGAAAAACTGTTGGAGAGGAGTCTGTACTTAATGGATGATACTACTTGTCTGGGTCTGATGCCTGGGCATACATGTATCTGATGCCTGGGTAGTAATGTTATTTATTTTTGTAACTTTATTCTGAATAAAACCTTTAACAGTGTAATTTCATAAGATACAGTAATTTAAGAAGGTGTGTTAAGGGCAGGGTAGGTGGGGAAACTGATGGCGAGTAACTCTTAAGGTCTGGCTAGTAGCTTGGGACTTGAAATATTGAGCCCTGCATACATATACTGTAATTATGACATATTATGAATGTGCCGAGTCTGCCATAAAAAGGAACTATAGTTTGTGAAACATGACTTCAAATCACATTTAAAACATGATGAGCACAAAATGGTAAAAAGGAGTTCAGCACACAGAGTGAAAGGTGTGAAAGAACAGCCGTCACTTTCAATTTATTAGCACATAAAAAGTTAAAAGTTCGTTGGTTCAAGGTTAAATTTCGTTTATACAATTTTTATGTCTGTATGATTCCTGTGTGTATTGTGTTTCCCCTCGCAAATTCCCCACACCAAACGCACCTGTAATCCCTCACAATTTAATACCACCCAAATTGCCCAGTTTTCATTCACCCAAGTGTATAATTCGTTTGTACAATTTGTGCTTGTATGACCCTGACAATTATTAAGTTCTTTGCCATCCCTGCGTTGCCCAGCAATAGTGGTTTATCTGCCCAGCGCAACCCTAATACAGCTGCCACCGGCCGAGACCAAGCACAGCCGACATTCCTTACACCCTGCACGGCTCAGCCCCTGTACATGTCACCAGAGTTCTAAAGAGGAGTGCCACCAAGTACACCCCCTCAATCAGCCGCTAAACCCAGGTCGGGCTTCCCAGCTGCAGAGGAGATCCGGCATCGGAATCAGAGCTCGCACTCCAGGGGGTGGAATTTCCCAGACAAGGAACAGCCCAGGGCGGGCCAGACAGTGTGGCACCAAGAGCTGGGCTCAAGCTAGACTCCGGGTCAGCCCATGTTAAGTATACGAAAAGGGCTCATGCTAGTGGCAGAACTGGCACCGGGGTGTCTTGGGGTGGGCATGGGAGAGAACAATGGGACTGTACCATATAAATGTACCGTGTATGTGCTGTTCTAAATAAAACCAACCTGTTTAACCTGTATTACGTCTCGATGAGTATTTGGGAAGCGGGACTATCTGCTTGGTATTTCCTACGGCTGACTCCCTAGCTTCCAGCAAGGGACCTGACGCCGGCTCGCTACCGCAGCTCACTGCAGAACAACCCCGGCCCCTACGGTGGATCTACTCCCACTGACTAGCGGCGTCTGTCACAAAAGGGCTCAGCAGTCAGCTGAAAATTTCTAAGTATTACTTTACATCAAACGTTTGCACTTTATATTGGTGTTCTGTGTGTTTTTTTTACTCCAAGGGATGTCTGGTGTCAGTATAAGTGAAAGGACAGAAGCTTTTCAGGTGGCCAACCTTTTAAATCCGTGTTGTTTTTAAATTTATATCATTGTTTTAAATGTAACTATATGTTCTTACCAAGACACAAGAAAGCACTAATTAATTTGTTCATATTGCCAGCAAATGAAATATATATATATATGTCTTTTTCTTCTTTTGCCTACTTTAACATGTATAATTTGTGATGTGGTATTAAAATCAGTGACGTTTTTGCCTTTTTTTCTACAGTCAATATGACTAATTAATCCTATTATGCTATTTTAATTTGCTGCGACATCAATAATTATAATTTCCATTTTCATAGTACAATCTCAAATTAAACAATTCTCAAAACAAGCCTATAAAGAAAAATTTCCTGTAACATGTGGCAATGAACCAAAGAAGGGAATATTCATCAGAAACCGATGGAAAGGAGGTTAGTAAAGCACATGTACAGACCTTGTGATATAGAATTGTCTTTATATAAATTAGATCCTAATTTACTTTTGTTTTATTATTGATTATTTTAGTGTCTATGTATCACTTCACTACTACTGCTATACTCTGGTGTTTTTAATTACTATATTACGTGTTAGTGGACCATAGGTGTTTTGTAACCATAGGTTATTCACTATATAACTAGATAATACATTAATATAGTAATTTATTGCTATTATTGTCTTACTGTGCACAGAGCTAGAATTGTCTCAACCTCACTGCTATTCTCCTGGCTTGACCCCTTGCTTGTTTTACTCATTATTGCAGTCTTCTGTATCCCAGACCTTGACATGTTACTGTTCTGCTTTGTCCTTTTCATACCCTTTTCCCTTTGTTATTTAATACAAGCCAATTGAAAGACCATTATAGGGATACTTTTTGAGTCGAGGTCACTAGAGAATGTGACAGATGATAGGGTCATGGACTCTCGGAGGTTAACCAACAGGTAAAATCCTCTGTTTCCCATATTGACGAACTTGCTCAGGTCGTCCAGACAGTACTCAATTAAATGGCCTGCCGTCAAGCAGAAAACCAAAATCCTACTCCCAATCTTACTCTATTCACTCCTACGGCTATGAAGTCTCCCTTGGTGTAACATATGCCCCTTCTCGATCTGCAGGAGATCCACAGACATTTCATGGTTTTCTGGATCAAAACAAACTCCTCTTGTCTTGTTTCTGTTCCTTTGTTTTCATTTTGTCTCGTTCCTATTGGTCATTGTAAAGCTCTCCGGAAACTGTTGCCACTATAAAAATGATAATAATCCACTATTCTGTAAACTCAAAATGCTTGTTTCACAAGATTCAGGTACATTTTTTTGGATATGTGATTTCCTCAGAGGGTTTAAAGATGAACCCTACTAAGGGCACTATTCCCTTCTTAACGCTAGTGTTAGCACCTTATATAAGTGAGCACTTACGGTAGGTTAAGTGCCTTTAACGCATGTCCCACATATTCTATTCTGAATGTTGACGGGTTAAAAAACACATTAGCGCATCAGTGATTGTGTTCCCTTCAGAAAGCTTACTGTACTTTGCACTCCCTGTACTTAACATGGGGAACAAAAAGAGTAATTAGCGTTAGGATTACAAAGTCCTAGTTGTAAAAGCCCACCTACAGGCTGATTTCAAGACTCAATTAGGGTAGCCTTTACTTTTAAACTGAGCGCAGAGTATTTTTGCCTTGGCAATAAATTCTTCTGTGGAACTACAGATTTGACGTAGTCTCAGGTATTTGCCCTGTAGGGATGCCTCTATGTAATGGCAATGGGTGATAGCTCGACCATGTGAGGAATTATTTGTTTTACTTTCAGTCCATTTATTTAAGGATATACTATGCCAACACGAACAAAAAATTATTTTATTTTATATATATTTTTGTATTTTTCTTTGCACTTTTTCTCGGCATCTCGTAGTTTTATTTCCCCCCCTCCTTCCCCTCTGATCGTCCCCTTTCCACATTTCAATTGCTAGATCTATATTACATTTAGATAATTAAACATCGTTATATTTTGCCTGTGATTGATGTGCTTTTTACGTTACTAAACATCTACATATGGTTATATTACAGCATGTAGCTGTTTACTTTGTAGCAGCTTGTGATATAGATTATTCTATCACTAGCCTCATAAATGTATACAGTGACTATTTATAGACTTTATGCTTAAATATATTCATTCCCAATAAGTCTCCTTTTGCATACCATGAGTTAAAACTAGTAAACTTAGATTATGTGTATAGTCACTTTACGTCATAGCGTTACCAAGACCTACATCAGGTCCTATTCGATTAATCACGGGGTCTCCTTGTATGCAGTTCATATTTTTCATATTAAATACTGGGACCTTGTCATGCCCCAGGGCTGGGAGCCTGGATTGTGGATTGTCATGTACTTCCTGTCTGCATCCACTCAAGGGGTAATGCCTGCTCTTGATCCTGGGTGTTGCATAAATACCAGGCCACACCCTTCTCTCATCGCTCTTCCATTTTGATCTGTTCCCTTCCCTAGTTGTTTGAGGTCCTGACAGCTCCCTCGTGTTTTGTTTGAGGTTATTTATCCTGCTCTGCCGTGCTTACTAGTGCATTTCATCCTCGCTGTGTTTGCCTTACCTGCTTATCTACTACGTGACCCACTATCCAATGAGTCTAGAGACTTTCAGGTGGCTTCTAACCCTCAAGCTCTCGAAGAGATTGACCTACAATCAAGGCACTGTTGCCAAAGGCTCCTGTTTCTCCTCAAGTGGATCCAGAGCGACTATGTGGCCCATCATCCATTTGCCATTTACACTGCTTGTGTATTTTGTGTTGCTACCTGCGCTTTGTAAGACTGTTTGCTATATCTGCAATACAAGCTTTATTGTGCCTATACAGTCTCCAGTGTCTGTCTGCTCACCCCCAGCGCTTGGGATATTATATTATTACTCAGAGGCCCTGCCATGGCTCCATCCCGGCTCGAGCCTGACAGACCTATAGTAAATCGGTATAGCATTTTATACTTATTAGCACAGTGGCTTCTGCCTCACATGGCTACTGCGATCTAAACCAGGTTTGACTCATCTGCCCTTTAGTCTCAATAATTTGATACGTGTGGCGCTTCCCGTGATATTATTGTCTTTTAGATCTATTATGCAGGAGCTCAATAAATAAACCGATTTTAACATAGCTGCCAGCAATTGACTGATTTTCTACTCACATAAATACAAGTACAATCTGGGTGGGACCGACACTCTTGAAAAGCTGTTTCTGAATGGCGAAACGTGTCATGATGCTGTCCCGTTTTTAACGCTTACTTTTGGCACTTTGAACCTCAGGCACTGTAACTACTTGAAGATCTTCTTTCGGGGCACCTAGCGATATGTCTCCATACCGGGAGTTAACTATCATGTTTTCCCTTGTCTAACTTGGCTTCTAAATGTTTACGATATATACTAGCTGGGTATTGTACGCGGCTTGAACCGCCAAGGTTAGTTACAGGGATCCTTTCCTCTGGAATACCCTTATCTATATACAGTTGTGTTCAAAATTATTCAACCCCCACTGAAATTGAGTGTTTTGGCCAGTTTGACATTGATTTTGATCATTCAGTCATCTTGCTTACAATTAAATCAAAGAGGCACGTGTAGGTCAGACAAATATAACATAACATTTATAATGAAATAACCACAAATGTCTTTTCTGTGCTCACATCATTATCAGTTTTATTCAACCCCCAAGTGACAATAAATCTTAGTACTTAGTACAACATCCTTTTACAGTTATAACAGCTTTTAAACGTGAAGCATAGCTTGACACAAGTGTCTTGCAGCGATCTACGGGTATCTCCGCCTATTCGTCATGGGCAAAAGCCTCCAGTTCAGTCACATTCTTAGGCTTGCGCACTGCAACTGCTTTCTTTAAGTCCCACCAGAGGTTCTCAATCGGATTTAAGTCAGGTGACTGCGATGGCCACTCCAAAATGTTCCAGCCTTTAATCTGCAACCATGCTATTGTGGACTTGGAGGTATGCTTGGGATCATTGTCCTGTTGAAGGGTCCAACGTCTCCTAAGCCTCAGGTTTGTGACGGACTGCATGACATTGTCATCCAATATCTCCTGGTACTGAAGAGAATTCATGGTACCTTGCACACGCTGAAGCTTCCCTGTACCTGCAGAAGCAAAACAGCCCCAAAGCATGATTGACCCCCCGCCATGCTTCACAGTAGACAAGGTGTTCTTTTCTTCATAGGCCTTGTTCTTTCTCCTCCAAACATAGCGTTGATCCATGGGCCCAAACAGTTCTAATTTTGTTTCATCAGTCCACAGAACACTATCCCAAAACTTCTGTGGTTGGTCCACATGACTTTTGGCATACTGCTGTCGACTCTTCTTATTCTTTGGAGACAGCAAGGGGGTGCACCTGGGAGTTCTGGCATGGAGGCCTTCATTACGCAGTGTGCGCCGTATTGTCTGAGCTGAAACTTCAGTACCCACATCTGACAAATCTTTTCTCAGTTCCTCAGCAGTCACACAGGGACTTTTCTCCAGTCTACGCTTAAGGTAGCGCACAGCAGTCGAAGTCAGCATCTTCTTTCTGCCACGACCAGGTAGCGTTTCAACAGTGCCCTTTGCCTTGAATTTGCGAATGATGCTTCCTATGGTCTCTCTTGGTATGTTTAACATCTTTGCAATATTCTTATAGCTATTGCCCTTCCTGTGAAGAGTAATCACCTCTTCTCTTGTCTTCCTGGACCATTCTCTTGACTTCACCATGTTTGTAACCACACCAGTAAATGTCTAGAAGGAGCTGAGTATCACAGTCATTTTAAAGCTGCCTAATTGGTGCTTATTATGCCTTATTGCTGCTCCGTGACATCCACAGGTGTTTTCAATACCTGATTGAAAACACTTGAATGAACCTCTGTTCTTCAGAGTGGTAGTCTTTAAGGGGTTGAATAATTGTGTCAATGAAGAATTCACAAAAGAAACATTTACTACTGTATTACAAAACCAATTGATGTCATTTTAGTTGCATATGGTTCTTTAAAAAGTCCTTGTAGGATTTCATTCTGAATACAATTACAAATGTACACTAAATTCCCTAAAACCCTTTACAGCATTGGGGGTTGAATAATTTTGAACACAACTGTATGTGCCTTGCCTGTCGTTCTCCTTTAACTTTACATTCACTTTTTTTCTGTTTGCGTTGGTTTCCTTTTTAATGTGATTTATTTCCAATAAAATTGTGTTTTAATAATTTTCTATCAGCATGTGTTGCCTGTGTCTTTCCGGCCTTTTTTGCCTCCTATGGAGAAACCACATACCACAATGTATGTTGCTCACCCAGAAAGAAAAAACGTTTTCTCTTTCCTTTCTAGTAAACCTGCTGTGCATGCGTGTATGTGTGTTTATGGGGATTTGTAGTGATCATAATGAGATTATTAGCAATATAGCTTCCAACAAATACCAATAGAATATAAAAATAATATCTGTATGTGCTGCATAATGCCTTTGTATGGAAATTACAGTAACAGCTTGTATCTGTACTGTACAGGGATTTTCAATCATTATAATCCCCTGAATTTTATCCCTGTACAGTAGTGAGTGACCCCAAATCTCCCCCTGTATTCAGACCAAATCCTGGCTGTTGTAATGCAGTAGTACACTTTTTGAACCCTTTTATACAATGTGAGGGACGGAACAGTGGTCAAATAGCCTGTTTACAGTAATACAAATGGAGAGCAGTGAGATTTGAATACGAATATGTTTTCCTTTTAGGGGACACTAAGGGCCATATTACATTCTCAACGCAAATTTTAACGCGTGCGCAAAAACGCATTAACGCGAGGGGCAAAACCCTTTGCGCAGAACTTCGTATTACAATGTCCGCGCAAAAAATGCGCGTTAACGTCTAATGCGGGTGAACCTACGCAAGCGTAATGTACTGCGCGCATCCTATACTTAAAATAGTGAGCGCAAATGCGTTTGTGCGCTGGTACGCGGAGGGTATTCAAATCTATGCGCACTTTTTAACGCACAGCGTTTGTGCGCATTGTTAATGGCAATTCTGAACGTCCTGGCTGAACCCAAATACACCAGCCCAAAAAAAAATACGCAGCAACGTACAGTTACACATTCTACGCATACCCAAATGGAGAAGTTGTGTGCGCATTTATTATTGCTACAGCACACAGTTGCAAGAAAAAGTATGTGAACCCTTTGGGATTACGTGGAGTTTTGCATGAATTGATCATAAAATGTGCTCTGATCTTCATCTAAGTCACAACAATTTGAAAAACACAGTCTGCTTAAAATAATACAACACAAACATTATATGTTTTCATGTGTTTATTGAACATAACATGTAAACATTCACAGTGCAGGGTGGAAAAAGTATGTGAACCCCTAGCCTAATGACTTCTCCAAGAGCTAATTGGAGCCAGAAGTGAGCCAACCTTGAGTCCAATCAGTGTGATATTATTGGATGTGTTTCTGAAAGCTGTCCTGCCCTTTAAAAACATACACCAGTTTTGGGTTTACTGATTTCAAGAAGCACTGCCTGTTGTGAACCATGCCTCGCAGCAAAGAGCCCTCAGAAGACCTACGATCAAGAATTGTTGACTTACATGAAGCTGGAAAGGGTTACAAAAGTATCTCCTAAAGTCTTGATGTTCATGTGTCCACGGTAGGACAGACTGTCTACAAATGGAGAAAGTTCAGCACTGTTGCTACTCTCCCTAGGCGTGGTCGTCCTGTTAAGATGACTGCAAGAGCACAGCGCAGAATGCTTATTGAGGTAAAGAAGAATCCTAGAGTGTCAGCTAAAGACTTACAGAAATCTCTGGCACATGCTAACATTTTTGTTGACACATCTACAATAAGGAAAACATTAAACAAGAATGTAGTACATGGGAGGACACCACGGAGGAAGCCATTGCTGTCCAAAAAGAATATTGCAGCACGTTTGAAGTTTGTAAAAGAGCACCTGGATGTTCCACAGCACTACTGGCAAAATCTTCTGTGGACAGACGAAACCAAAATTGAGTTGTTTGGGAAAAACACACAACTCTATGTGTGGAGAAAAAAAGGCACAGCACACCAACATCAAAACCTCATCCCCACTGTAAAACATGGCGGAGGGAGCATCATGGTTTGGGGCTGCTTTGCTGCCTCAGGGGCTGGACAGATTGTTGTCATTGATGGAAAAATGAATTCCAGAGTTTATCAAGACATTTTGCAGGAAAACGTAAGACCATCTGTCTGCCAACTGAAGCTCCGCAGAGGATGGGTGATGCAACAGGACAATGACCCAAAGCATACAAGTAATTCAACAAAAGAATGGCTTCAACAAAACAAAATACGCCTTCTGGAGTGGCCCAGTCAGAGTCCTGATCTCAACCCGATGGAAATGCTGTGGCATGACCTTAAGAGAGTGATTCACACCAGACATCCCAAGAATATTGCTACACTGAAACGGTTTTGTGAAGAGGAATGGTCCAAAATTACTCCAGATCGTTGTGCAGGACTGATCTGCAACTACAGGAAACGTTTGGTTGAGGCTATTGTTGCCAAAGGAGGGTCAACCAGTTATTAAGTCCAAAGGTTCACATACTTTTTCCACCCTGTACTGTGAATGTTTAACATGTTATGTTCAATAAACACATGAAAACATATAATGTTTGTGTTGTATTATTTTAAGCAGATTGTGTTTTTCAAATTGTTGTGACTTAGATGAAGATCAGAGCACATTTTATGACCAATTCATGCAAAACTCCACGTAATCCCAAAGGGTTCACATACTTTTTCTTGCAACTGTATATACTCAGATTGACTTTGACAAGGCGCAGAAACTTAACGTGAGATTTTTGGCTGAATTGCGTGAAAAAAACAGTCCACACGCAGGGTCCACGCCAAGCGTATCTCTGGAGCCAAGCTGATCTTCTATGATCTCCGCGGTGAAGGCGCAAAGCTGCAAGTGATGGCCAACTCCAAATTTTACTAGTCTGAGGAGGAGTTCATAGCGGACAATAACCGCCTGCACCGCGGTGATATCATTGGAGTGAGAGGAAATCCTGGAAAAACCAAAAAAGGAGAACGGAGTATCATCCCCCATGAAATGACCCTGCTCTCTCCCTGCTTGCACATGCTGCCTCATCTCCACTTTGGCCTGAAGGAGAAGGAAACACGATTCCGCCAGTGTTACCTGGACCTGATCCTGGACGACTACGTCAGGCAGAAGTTTCTCACTTTGCCAAGATTATCACATACATAAGGATATTTCTCGATGACTTGGGCTTCTTGGAGATCAAAACGCCAATGATGAATATTATCCCTGGCGGTGCAGTAGCCAAGCCCTTCATCACCCATCACAATGACCTGGAGATGGACCTCTACATGAGGATAGCACCAGAGCTGTACCACAAGATGCTGGTGGTTGGCGGCATCGACAGAGTGTATGAGGTGGGCAGGCAGTTCTGTAATGAAGGGATATATCTCAGCACAATCACGAGGTTACAACCTGTGAGTTCTAAATGGCGTACGCCGTCTACCACGACCTCATGGACATCACAGAGAAGATGGTGTCTGGTTAAGCACAGCACCGGTGGGTACAAGATAACCATCACCCAGACGGCCCCGACGGTACTGCGTACGAGCTGGACTTCCCGCCACCCTTCAGGAGGATTAGCATGGTGCATGAACTGGAAAAGGTTTTGGAGCAAAAACTCCCGGACACAGACAAATTCCACACAGAAGAAACCCGCAAGCTCCTAGATGATATTTGTTTGGAGAAGGGTGTAGAGCATCCCGCACCCAGGACCACCGCACAACTACTAGACAAGCTTGTTGGTGAATTCTTGGAGGTGACCTGTATCAACCCGACGTATATCTGTGACCACCCTCCGATCATGAGCCCCCTGGCCAAATGGCACTGCTCGGAGAAAGGCCTGACTGAAAGGATTGAGCTGTATGTGATGAAGAAGGAGATCTGGAATGCGTACACTGAGCTGAACGACCCCGTGAGGCAGAGGGAGATGTTTCAAGACC
Organism: Leptobrachium leishanense; assembly: GCA_009667805.1. Lineage (NCBI taxonomy): Eukaryota > Metazoa > Chordata > Amphibia > Anura > Megophryidae > Leptobrachium > Leptobrachium leishanense. The sequence goes on from RXON01002412.1 coordinate 33,140, forward strand.
AAGCCAAGGCCAATGCCGCCGGGGACGATGAGGCAATGTTCATAGACGAAACTTTCTGCACCGCGCTGGAGTACGGCCTGCCTCTCACCGCTGGCTGGGGAATGGGCATTGACCGGCTGACCATGTTCCTCACGGACTCCAATAACATCAAGGAGGTCCTGCTGTTCCCGACATTGAAGTCAGACGACAATCAGAAAGACACCGCGCCGAGCCAGAATGCCGAGGGGACGTCTGTTTGAGCTGGAGAACCTGTCTGCTTTTTAAGAAGTCCTGTACTTGTCAGGGACGCCCATCCTGTTAATCGTTACTGCTCTTTACTGTCTTTATGCAGAAAGATATACTGAAAAATGAATCAAATGAACCCACTGTGCAAAAAAAAAAAAAAAATCACTCCACCGGTTATTGCGCTCAACGTTAATGTGCGCAAGTTTTTGCCCGTCCTATTTACTTGCGTCATTTTTTGACAGATGAAAAAATGCGCTGGGATTGTAGTACCAGCGTTGATTTCCGCACGTTAACGCTTAATGCTGTGAGCAAAATTTAACATGCTGCGCGCGTATTTTTGCGCAGAGACTGTAATAGGGGCCTAATTTTGCATTAAAAGATCTGCAAATGAAGGTATTAGATTTCAATGTCTTTTTAATACAAAATCATGAATAATTTTTTGTAGTAGTGAAAGGAGTAGCATATGCAAATACATAAAACTGCTGGATAATTGGTTCCTTTACACACCTGCAACTTGTCTCCACAAATACTTATGTCACGCTGGCGGATCCATGGAGGAGGCACAGGGGGCATTTGCCGCTGCAATCCCATTGTAAAAGACAACTTACATGGTCCAGTGAGGTGTGATTGGAAAGGTGGCTGTGTCTGGCCTTTCCAGTGATATCTAACATGCTCATGGAAAATTTACAAAGAAAAAAATAGAACAAATTAAATACAAAAGGAATATTTGAGTTTTTTTTATATTAAAATTGCATATTTCCTAAAATAAATGCATTAACACAACAGGTTCACCCATAGGCGTCTGTACAGGGGGGGTATGGGGGGCACTTGTGCCCCTCTAGATTATTCCTTGTCCCTCCACCAGGGCTCAAAATCCAGCTTCCCCCACTTATGTCGGACCGTGACACCTCAGTCCACATGCATCGTACATGGTCGATTGGGTGTCTTTGAAAAGGGTAGAGTCTGGCCTTTCCAAAGATGCCCAACATGACCACATGCAGTGTAATATAAAGATCATAAATTATAAAATAAAAACTTAACTTTTTTCACAAGGAAAAGGCACTTAACCTAGCGTTAACGCTCACCTAAATGAAATGGCTTAGCAGTGAAGGGGTTAATGGTCACATTATATTACATTGTGTATTACTTTCGTTTTTGCCTTGTTTTAGTTGTAAATTAAGTGTTAAGGCCAGGCTTCATCCCTGCCAATATACATTTTATATTTTCTTAACTTAAAAGCATTTTAGGGGTTAATGGGTAGGCTACATGCCACACTGTCTATTATTTTTATTGTATTTCCCTGGGTTTATGGCATTTTAGGGGTTATTATGGAAGTTAGAATGTAAAGGGTTTATTCATCTTGCTTCTCGTCACATTTCTGGGAATCCATTTTGCCGAAAATATGGTGTATTCTCTATTTAGCGAATGGTCACTGTAATTTATGAAACTGGAGTCGCTGAAGCCGTTATTGGACATCGGCAAAAATCGGTAAATAAAATATTGAATTTAAGTATCAGGTTAGTACAACAGAAAGCTATCATTGCATCACATTACTCTGGGATTCAGGAATCTTAGCTATATATACTAACTTAGGTTTTTTCAGTGGTATGATTTAGTGGCGAAAATTATTAGTGCCCCCCCATATTGGCTGTGGTATCTTATGTGCCCCCCCCTATATATTGTTCCTAGAGTCGTCACTGAGTTCACCATTTCTGAGTGTTTTAATAAAAGAGTACCCTTTTCATGCATGCACCTATACATAGCTCTCCATACTCCTCCTATGCATTTACACTCCTGAGCACTGAAAGTGAGTCAAACATTTGGATTTTAATGTGATTTTATATTACATATATATATCAATATTTTTTTTTCATAACTATGACAGGATCATCATTTGACAAGTGTATTGAAGCTGGTGGAATACTTTACACACCTATCGACTTTGAACAACATGGAGGAAGGGAAAAAAGTAAAAAATGGACACAATCTGTGAAGTTCCTGCAAATGCCACTGCATAACCTTTTCGAAGTATGTAAATTCATAGCGGTTTGGATGTCTAAATGGAAATGTTATCTAAAATGTTTTGCTAAACTAATAAATTATTTTCTTATTACTATTAGATGGCTGATATTTTTCTACAGTGTTATTTCACAATGGTAAAATTTTAAGATGATTGACTGCTGAGGATTCCACGCTATTTTTTTTAATTTATTTTTTGTCAGCCCCATTTTTTTTTGTACAAAACGGGTTACATTACAAGTGCTTCATAAAGTGAGTTTGTCTAATCCAGCAGAAGATTTGTTCTATGGCAGGTGCTTCTTGAACATGAACTTAATACTATATTCAGGGCTCAAAATTTCAAGTCCCAAATTACTAACCAGGCCATAAGAGTTACTCGCCACCAGTTGCTCCACCTAATCCCTACCCAGCCCTTAACTCTGCCCCTAAACACACACCCTTAAATTATTTTATGAAATTACACTGTGAAAGGTTTTATTTAGAATAAAGTTAGAAAAATAACATTAATACCCAGACATCAGACCCCAGTGTGAGCAGAGCGAGGAAGCAGGGAAGCTCCTCTCCACCCCTGCCAGTGACAGAGACGAGCTGGGTCAGGGTAGGCAGCTGATCTCTGCCACGGTGCAGCCTGGAGAAGGGGGGGCTGCACGGTGGCACTGCCAGAATACACAGCACAAAATAATTTATGCGTAAATTTTGAGCCGTGCTCTAATCATATTATCGAATAAACCTAAAAGGAGGGTAATCTGTCAGTTCTCCTCAATTCAGCATAGTTAGGGTTTCTGCAGTAATAGCTATTGGTCGGGTATCGCCCCAAATGCCAATATGTACAAGCCTTCAATTTAAATTTGCCATTACCTTCCACTCATTTTGCTGTGTATTAACCCCTTAGTGACCGGGCGGTTTTACACAAATCCGTCTTTTAGTGACCGCTGCTGTTTTTACGTTTCTGCGCTGTTAGTGTTTAGGTCAAATTTTCCTCTTACTCGTTTATTCAACCCACACATATTATACACCCTTTTTCCCGCCATTAAATGGACTTTCTAGAAATACCATTATTTCCATCATATCGAATAATTTACTATAAAAAAAAATATGAAATATGAGGAAAAAAAATGGTAAAAACACACTTTTTTGTAATTTAATCCCCAAAATCTACAACCACCCAAAAAGACCCCGGCTAAATAGGTTCAAAATTTTGTCCCGAGACTAGAAATACCCAATTTTTACATGCGTTTGCTTTTTAACCCCTTCACTGCTGAGACAGTTCACCTATGTGCGCTGCGCTCATTCTGACCATTTTGTGCTAATTATTTTTAGATGACAGCCTAGGTCCTATTTAATTAAACCCCCCCCCCAGACAAAAAAACTTTAAAAAAAAAAACATTTTTTTATTTTATTTAATTTTTTTTTTTTTTTTATTTATTTATTTTTTTATTTTTTATTTTTAAAACCAAATCTGGTCATGTTTGGTATCATTTGAAAGGCCATAATCAGGCCTTTCAAATGATGGCAAATATGACCATCTAGCTGCCATGGATCGGGAGATCTTTAGGATCCCCTTATCTCTACATGGCAGCTAGAGGGTTAACTGGCCCACTGACATCCTCACACATATGGGTGGGGGGACCTGGAGTCTTGGCTGACATCCAAGATGTCAGCCCCCCTCCAGGTTTGAATCGCGTTTTGGCGCCAATTGGCGCCGCAATGTGATCCGGCGGCGAAATGGTTAATGCCATACACCGCTGGAAAGGGGAGGCTCTCCCCTCTCCAGCGGTGCAAACGGCATCTCCCTAGCTTCAATGGTTGGGGAGATAGAGGGCTCCGAAGGAGCCCCCCCCTCCCCTCCATTGAAATCCATGGGGACGCCTGCTGATGACGTCACCACGCAGCATGGCGACGTCATCAGCCTTGCCTGCCCATGTAAATCACATGGGCAGGCTTCCTCCCTGCCAGATCACCGTGGGATCCGGCGAGGGAGGTGAGTATCGGGCGGGAGGGGGATTAGGCGCCGCTGACGTACCCTGTACGTCCGCGGGTCTAAGGGAGACCTGTGGACAGGACGTACAGGGTACGTCAGGGGTCCTTAAGGGGTTAAATATATGATTATAAAATGTCAAACCAGTCCAGTGCATTTTTATACTGCTCGAGGTAGGCTCGAGATTAATATAATAGTGTAGTCAGGCCTGGTAAACTAGTTTGGGAATAAAGGGCTTTATTCACTAAACTGTGGTTGGAAGCCATTTGACAAGAGGTTTGTGAACTTAAGACTTAAGAAATACTAGGAATAATTCGTATTATTTTTTTCCTGCTTTTCTGAATAATCTCCTATGTAGTGTAAGGCTAGGGTCAGACGAACGCATTTTTCACGTTGTCCGTGAAAAAGTGCGTTCGAACGAATGGACGTATTTTTTCACGGAATACGCGATAGCGGTCATACGATGCGCATTTTCGTCCGTGATTTTGTACGGATCATCAATAAAACCCTTTTTGCGTCTGGACGTTATGTTGGCCGGACGTGTGCAGCGTCTGACGTCTCCCAATCACGCAAACACACTGCTATGCGGACGCAGCGCACTCTGTACGTCAGTAGTAGCGGTTTGACGTTCTAGAAAAAATGCGTTCGTTTGCCACTTGCGTTGTGCGGACGGACTTTCGTGCGGCCGTTCTTCGTATGTTACCCGGCATTGGACGTCATTTGCTGCTAGCACGGCCGTGATTTCGTGTGGTTAAACGCACATTAAAAATGCTTTCGTCTGACCTTAGCCTAATGGTGTACAATGACATTTATTCTAAAGGGTCTATTCATACCTCACCACATGCCCGCTCGACCCCATTCCCTCACATCTAATTCCTCCCCTCTCCTCCTCCCTCACCCCTGCTCTCACACACATCTTCAACCTATCTCTCTCCACTGGCTCCTTTCCATCCGCCTTCAAACACGCGCTAGTTACCCCTTTACTAAAGAAACCATCCCTCGATCCCAACTCTCCATCCAACTACCGCCCTGTATCCCTGCTTCCCTTCACATCAAAGCTCTTAGAAAAACTAGTCTTCAACCGCCTCTCCCTCTTCCTGTCCTCCAATTCCCTACTTGACCCCCTGCAATCTGGCTTCCGTCCCCTTCACTCAACTGAAACTGCCCTCACCAAAGTCACCAACGACCTCCTAACTGCTAAAAAACACGGCCACTATTCTATTCTCATCCTGCTCGACCTCTCGGCTGCTTTTGACACTGTTGACCACCCCCTCCTTCTACAGACCCTCAACTCTCTGGGTCTCGGTGACACAGCACTCGCTTGGGTCGAATCCTATTTATCCAACAGGTCCTTCTGTGTGTCCTTTGCTGGAAACTCCTCCTCCTCATTGCCTCTATCTGTTGGTGTACCTCAAGGCTCTGTCCTTGGTCCTCTGCTCTTTTCCATCTACACCTCCTCCCTGGGCAAAATCATCAACAGCTTTGGCTTTAATTACCACCTCTACGCTGATGACACTCAGATCTACCTCTCTACCCCTGATCTCTCTCCCCCTGTCCTTTCAAAAGTCAGTGACTGTTTATCTGGCATCTCCTCCTGGATGGCCTCCCACCACCTAAAGATCAACATGTCAAAGACTGAACTCCTACTTATTCCTCCCTCCAATGCCTCCCCACCTCCTGACTTCTCTATCACGGTGGAGGGTATCACCATTTCCCCCATCAAACCAAGTTCGCTGTCTTGGAGTTACACTTGACTCTGCTCTTTCCTTCATCCCCCACATCAAGTCTCTTTCCTCCTCCTGCCGATACCACTGCGTAATATTTCCCGAATTCGGCCATTTCTTACCGCTGTCACCACAAAACAACTCATACACGCCCTGGTAATCTCCCGACTCGACTATTGCAATAATCTTTATCTGGCCTCCCTCTGTCCCGCCTCTCCCCCCTACAATCCATCCTGAACGCCTCCGCCAGGCTAATTCACCTCACCCGCCGCTCTGTCTCTGCCGCTCCCCTCTGTGAGTCCCTTCACTGGCTCCCCATCCACTGCAGAATTAAGTTCAAAATCCTTATCCTTACCTACAAAACCCTCACTAACTCAGCTCCCCACTACCTGTCCTCACTAATCACCAAATACACCCCGGCCCGCTCCCTAAGGTCAAACAGTGACCTGCGCCTAGCTTCTCCCCGCATCACCTCTTCCCATGATAGACTGCAGGATTTCTCACGCGCAGCCCCCACTCTCTGGAACGCTCTCCCTCGTACTGTCAGACTTTCTCCTAACTTCTCTTCCTTCAAACGCTCCCTTAAAACGTTCCTATTTAGGGAAGCCTACCACCCAACTCACTGACGCAACCATCAATCACTCTCACCTTACAGTCCTCTCCTCCTGTTTCCAACCCCAACCCTCCTAGATTGTGAGTTCCTACGGGAATAGGGCCCTCATCTCCTCCTGTACTGTTTGTCAAATGTTGTTCAATGTATTGTAACCCTGTCTATACTGTGCTTATTGTACAGCGCTGCGGAATATGCTGGCGCTTTATAAATAAAGAATAATAAATAATAATAATAATGCACAGAAATTGCATGCAATTTCAGTGCTTTGCGTTTCAGCCCATTTCGGTTCGCTTTGATTACATTTTGCTAAAAATACAACAAATTCACTATTTAGCAAATGGTCACCGTATTATGCAGAAATTGGAGTCATTGAAGCAGTTATTGTAAGTCTGTGAACTCCACCGAATTGCGCCTACTCCACATTGGTGAATTCCACCGAACTGGGGGAAAAAAAAGAAGTCTCCTATTATCCTAATAGATGTTTAAACTGATAAAAATTTATTTAAAGGTGTCTAAAAAATAATGAAAAAGGTCCTTTAAAAAATAATAAAAAGGTTGGTTACAAAATGAAAAATAACACCTTTTAATAAAATAAGAAACCAAATTGTCATCTAAAAAATAAAACCATAAAAAGAAAAAAATATCAGCTGCATTTGTGAGGTAGGATTGCTCTCAGCACCCGCAAGGTGGCAATTTGCAAATAGTAAACCGACTGTGAAGATAACTTGGAAAAAGTTAGATCCTTGAAACTGCTACCTGTGTTGTGTCCATGCTGCAAGTGATATTCTTGTTTAGGTTGCAAAGGAATTGATGCATCAGATGATCTCATGATGTGTCATCTGCTCTCCAACAGAACAGTGCCTTCTATATACAATCTAGTTCAACTGAATTAGAAGCCTCCTCTTCAGGAACCAATTTAAAGAGCTCTTGCTGAAGGTCATAGGGTGGTTCCAGTCCTCCAGGCTTCAAGATTTTTCCTGAGCTGCCCCCTTTTTATGGAACTCCCTACCCCTCAACATCAGATTATCCCCGTCTCTCCACTCCTTCAAGAAGCCTCAAACACATTATTTAGAGAAGCCTACCGGCTCAGTCCATAATCCACCATTGTACTCCCACCTGCCCCATCTTCCCCCTTACTGTGGCGAAGTGCACTGTCTTTTGCTGTCAATTTGCCATGATATAGATATACAGTTTAGTAAATAGACAAAATGCCCCAAAATTGCACAGAACGTTTGGTGTAATTTGGTGGCAACTTCGGTGCTTAGTGAATAACCCCTTAAGCACCCTATCCCCTCCTTAACGCTAGCGCTTACATAAATGAGCATTAGCGCTAGACTAAATGAGGTGATACGGTGCCGCAAAGATCACCTTCCGATCGCTAACAGGTCAAAAAACCGATAGCAAATCGGTATTAGTGCTTTTAGCGCAAGCTTACTGTACTTTGCGCTTCCCATGTTAAGTATAGGAAGCGCAAAGAGTAAGCAAAGAATAATTAGCGTTAGGGTCACAAAGTCCTAACTAAAGTTTTCTACAGCTTAGAGCTGGTGCTTAACTGATCCCGGTTCTGCGGAATCAGTTAGGTGCAGCTGTAACCCCCCCCAAAAAAATCAAGTACTCACCTTTCATCCCACGGCGCGAACAGCAGCTCAATCTGCTGCTTCTTGCCACCGACAGCAGAGTGAGACAGCTGATCACTCCGTCGACCTGCAGGATCGTTTGAGAGGCGAGATCCTGCCAGTCAAGTGACGCCATGGAGGGGATGCTCGCTACAATGCTTTAGCGCTACCTCGAGGATCCTGGAACCAAACGACCGCTATGGGGCTGGCAGCTGGACTCAGCACCTGCCCTGTAATCTACTAGTAAAATGGGGACACTACAGGGAAATTTGTGAGCAAATTTTTCCCCTTAGCATCCCCTTTTAGTGCCCTAAGTGTATAAAATCACATGTGCTGGATAATTAGACCTGATAACAGCAGTTTGTATGAATCATAGGTTAGTTAGATGCTTACTATGATTGCTAGAAAAGTATAATTTGCAAAATGGAATAGGGTTCAATATAGGAGACCTGGAATCTTGAGCAGGGGGTTAATGGAGGCGTTTTTGGCTAGATTGAGAAAGATAAATAGTTTGGATAATAGTGATAAATTTAACTGAAGTTGATATCCAGTCTAAACATGAAGTAAAGTTCCAAGTAATGTTGGGTTGTCCACAAAAGACAGAGAGGAAGTTAGTTACATAAAGATATGTGAAAGGGGAAAGATAGGTAGACAATAGAAGTCAGTGTAAACATTTTAATACTATTGGCAAATATTGACCCTTTTTGGTTTCTTTTTCTTTCTTTTCCTTTTCACAGTATGGGAAATTAACTCCAAGACCTAACCGTTCTCACAAAAGTAAGTACACGAGAAGATATGGCATTTTACGTTTTTTTTTAGATAATGGATTCATGTAAGTATACATAATCACATAGTTACATAAGCTGAAAAAAGACATGCGTCCATCGAGTTAAGCCTTTCACACATCATCTAATGCTGTTGATACAAAAGAGGGCAAAAAACGAGATTAATCTGACATTTTTTTATTTATTTTTTTGAGAAAGGATTTTACCAGGAAGGATACATTGAGATTTCTCTAGTTTTCAAGTACTGTATGTCCTGGGTGGCGAGTATGTACCGTTAGGTGTCTTGCCCAAGGTCACTTACTGGGGAGGTGCTCTTCGGGATCGAACCCATGACTCCACAGGTTCTCTCCACGCAGAGCAGTGATGTTACCTCTACGCCAGTAATATGGACTTCTCAGGACCAGTGTAACACGTTCAGGCACCTTAGGCAAAACTAATTTTGTCCCCCAATGTCTAAATCCGTGTTTCTGTTTATATATAAAATAAGTGGTGGCTCGTCCATAGGGTCAGATGGGGCAGCGCCCTACCATTTTCTTGCAATAAATAAAATTAAACAATATGATTTTTTCTGTTGGTTTTTGTGTCTTTTAACATGTGCCTGAATGCTAAAATGTGTAATGCCCCTTTAAGCAGTGTCATTGTCTCCTCAACTGTTGCTAGGCAGAGTAAAAAAAAGATAATATGATTATTTGTCTTTGACCAGTGTCCATAAATCTGAACAATGATGCTGCACTAACGATTTTTGTATGGGTTGCGTTTGTTAAAAATCGGGTAATTTTCCCCCAAAAAAATGAATGTAACAAGTCCCTATCTCTAATTTTTTTAACAAGCGCAACTCATACAAAATATAACCGTAAACGCTCGCATGTTAAAATGTGAAAAAAAAACCACCTTGTAAATTATTGAAAATTAAATTAAAATTTTATTGTATTTTAAGTTATAATATACAGACAGGATACATATACAAATAAGACAGACGTATACATTAATTATACCACGCAGAGAGGCTCTTCCCCGCAGTGTACGTATTCAGATGCTGCATTAATTATACCGCGCAGAGAGGCGCTTCCCTGCAGTGTGCGTATTAATATGCTGTATTAATTATACCGCGCAGAGAGGCGCTTCTCTGCAGTGTGCGGATTCATATGCTGCATTAATTATACCGTGCAGAGAGGCGCTTCCCTGCAGTGTGCGTATTCATTTTTTTCGTTTTAAATCATTTTGTGGTTTTGTTTCGTTTCTGATAATTTTGTTCATCTTTTTTTCTGTTTTAAAACCTTTTGTTCTGTTATTTTCTTTAAAGTCAGACCACTCGGGGCAGTATTTTATTTTTGCGTTTTTTAAATCATTTTGTTCATTTTTGTTCCTTTCATACCATTTTAATATGATTAAATAAAGTTGTGCAATGCATATGCATAAGAAAAAAAGGATCTTTATTTAATAAAAAAAAGATAGAATCGGCAGGATTATCGTATCGGCAGGATTATCGTATCGGCAGGAATATCGAATCATTGGAAATGATACGGAATTACGGAATCAGCTATGGAACCGAAAAATACGAAATGACCGAAATGGAACCGAAATCACGAATGGAACGAAAATGACTTGCGATATTACACATTTCACGTCCATACCAAAAACACTAAAATCTTTTTGTTACGGATCGAAAATCTTTTCATATCGGCCGTTTTTGGATCCGATCCGGAAATTCAGCCAAATCTGAAGCCACGAATTGGACCGATTCGTGAAAAATACGAATCGGTCCGAAGCGAAACGCACATCCCTAATATGTATATGATTTACATTAAGGACAGGGCAGCAAACTGCGGACCCTATTCTAACACTGGTGCTAAAAGGGAGAGCGCAAGTAAAAATGTGCCTGCAGATTTCCCTTACCGTCAGGTTCGTTTTTAGCCTATTCAGAGGTAGATGCTTTATTAGCGCCTAGCCCTGGAACAAATCGCAATGTTAAATTTGAAGCAGTGCTGCACACCAGCACGAGCATTGGCTCCTGGTGTTCATAGGACTCCATGAAGTGCTGCACATCTTGGCTGCCAGCTCTGCGCGGGATTGTGCCACAACACAGCGATATCGTGGAGGGAACTATTTGTTCCCAGTCTTGTATCGCTTCCATTTTTTCCATTATGGGTGTCCGTAGGGGCCTCATGTTTGGGTTTTGCCTAAGGCCTCACAAAGTTTAGATCCGCCTCTGGGTGTAGTGTACAATCAGCACAGTGGGTGTAGTCTGTGAATACAGGGTGAGGTGGGGTTTGGCATGCGTCAGCAATGGGTGTAGAGGGGGAGCAGGCAGGGTGCAGTCAGTGACAGTGAGCCTGGAATCTTACGCATGGTACACACGGTGACGGATTGCTCCGATATCTGGGTGAGGATCTTTGTACGGGAGCCTCACCCAGATATTGGTGCATTCTGTGTGAACCATGTGGGAGATTCCAGGCTCACTGTGTCTTGAACTGCACCCTGCCTGCTGCCCCACTACAATCATTGCATGATGCATCCCAAACCCCACGTCCTCACCCTGCATTCACTGACTGTACCCCACTGCGCTCTATGGATGTCCCCTATGGATCCTGCTGTGTCTGTCCTGATTCCCATTCTTCCTGGTGTTATCTCTGATCTTCCTGGCTCTTCCATGGACAGGCAGAGTGTGGTCCAGCAGCTCCTGCATCCATTTCCCTGCTCTCCCCGGAGTGACAGCGGCTCAGGCTGTCTCACTTTCCCAGGCTGTCGCTTGATTTGACATTGCGTCCAGCTCTCCTATGGTTGCCTACTTATTTTGGATGTCATATTATTGCCTGTGTGTCTCTCTGGATGAAGACTGCATCTTGCTGTCTCCCTGCTTGAGACATTGTATCCAAAATCCTTTTTTGGTGACTTTTTTGAGCTGGGAGCTCAATTTCTTTGGTGATTCAAAAACAATCAACCCCAATAGTTTCAGCTTCATCCTGTCACAAGCGGTAAGCAACTGTGACTCACACTGACATGGGGCCCTATTCTCTACTTGGCGTTAAATGGGGGACACTAACGAGTAAAACCTGCACCTGCAGGTCAGTTTAACGCATCGGTGCGGTAATTAGCGCTACCATTTTGTAATACCTTATCCTAATTCCAATTACCGATTGTGCTCCCCATGTTAAGTATAGGATGCGAAAAGTACAGTAAGCTTGCGCAATCACTGATGCCGTAACGTGTTTAGCATTATTGATGTAATATGTATTCTGACTCCGATTGTCGTAATAGCGAGGTATCCCTTGCTGAGACCTCTATGCCTGGCCTGTATAAGCAGATAGAATCACCGAGGACAATCTTTATCAGATAGCTGAACTCACCAAGTACCTTGTCTATCCACAAAGTTGCTTTATTCTGTACATCAGATTACAGATCACAAGGGGCAGCAGATGAATGAATTGTGGTATTTATGCGGTCAAAAGATGATACTGTTTGCAGCATGCAATGCAGAGACATGTGCAGCCTGTTGTAGCTGTAGCCATAACACAGAAAACTACTGAGCAGGAAAGGCGGAGCTTTTCACACAAGGAGAAATGCGTTATAAAGTGAGGGAACAGAGAAAACAGGTGCAATACAAAAAAGGTCACTAGATGGCACCATAAGAACTACCCATAAAGAATGGTTCAAGGCAATAATCCTAGATCGTCATCAACATGAATATTAACTGTGTAACAGCATAATATGGGTTGCATTCGCCAAGTCATTTATCCTGACGTTACCGCTTGCTCACCTGAACACCACAGTTAGCCTTCACTATGGAATAGGGCAGCCCATGCTCTACTCTCTCATCATATCTCCATGTCACCAGGGCAGGAACCATGTATGTAAGATGCATGTTCTCCCTAGCAAAACACAGGGCCATGCAACCTCCATGACTAATTATTAATTGTCTAAACCTTGATGGCCCCCATGATGTTAAAACAACTGCTAATTAATGTTCATACACAGCGCACATTACTGTGAGTTTTATTGCTGTGGCGCTCTGTGATACGTTCATACACAGCGCACATTCCTGTGAGTTTCATTGCTGTGGTGCTCTGTGATATGCTCATGCATGCTGCACATTACTGTGAGTTTTATTGCTGTGGAGCTCTGTGATACACTCATACACACCGCACATTACTGTGAGTTTTATTGCCCTGCAGCTCTGATATGGTCATACACACCGCACAATGCTGTGAGTTTTATTGCTGTGGTGCTCTGTGATTTGTTCATACATGCTGCACATTATTGTGAGTTTTATTGCTGTGGAGCTCTGTGATACGCTCATACACACTGCACATTACTGTGAGTTTTATTAGCATGCAGCTCTGATATGCGCATACACACCACACATTACTGTGAGTTTTATTGCTGTGGAGCTCTGTGATACACTCATACACCACATTACTGTATCACAGAGCTCCACAGCAATAAAACTCACAGCAATGTGCGGTGTGTATGTGCATATCAGAGCTGCATGCTAATAAAACTCACGCTCATACACGCTGCACATTACTGTATCACAGAGCTCCACAGCAATAAAACTCACAGTAATGTGTGGTGTGTATGAGTGTGAGTTTTATTGCTGTGGAGATCTGTGATACACTCATACACACTGCACATTACTGTGAGTTTTATTGCCATGCAGCTCAGATATGCTCATACACACCACACATCACTGTGAGTTTTATTGCTGTGCAGTTCTGACATGCTCATATGCACTGCACATTACTGTAATTTTTATTGCTATACAGCTTTGATACGTATCCATTTCGTTTGCACTTAGGGCTGGTCTAAATTTTTTTTCCAGGGCTGATTTTTATTCCCAGTCCGGCCCTGATGGCAGGCAATTCATTTCACAGTAAAAATAACATAGGACACCAAAGAGACCTTTTACAAACTCAGAAAAACATCGAAAAGAAAGATGCCCAGGGTCCCTACTCACCTAGACTGGTGCAAGACATTTAGGCTAAGGTCAGACGAGCGCATTTTGTATGGACTGTGCGTCCGTGCACAACGGACGTACTTTCTGACTGACGACAAGGTAGTGGCCACACGGTCCGTTTTTGTGACTGACTTTTTTTTGACTGATGTAGAAGGGAAATCAATTAAAATGAAAAAACATTTTGTTCGTCAAAAATGCTGGACGCATAAATGCAGTCCGTCTGACTACGTTCCATCACTCACACACAAAGCTATGCGGACGTTGCGGACGCAGTGTGCTCTGTGTGTCCGTTCTAGCGGATTTACATTCTTGCCTAACCTGCGTCCATTTACCGCGTCCATTGTGTGTCCACACTTCCATGCGGACGTACTTCGTGTGTGGGGCTCCATTGGTCAGAATGCTATGCTGCCACAGACGTTAAAATGTGCAGCAACACTGACGTTATAACTGCGCTCGTCTGACCCGAGCCTTAGGCATACTAGGCAAAACACACTTTGCTCCCCCCACACACACAAACACATACACAGAGGCACTTGATTGATACAGACAGAAAAATACATGAAGATACACATACATGTACGCATAAATAAAGCAATACAGAGACACAGGTTTGAATAAAGCCCACAATTACAACATCATGGGAACCACTTACAATAGTAAATTTAAAAAAATAGATATTACAGAGAAAGTGGTGGGTGATGTATATATGGAGAGTATACATGGAAAAGCATGGGATCTAGAAGATTTTTATTCACCTGTGGTCTGCATAGAATAAATGACAGGGAGCTCCGTAAACATAATAAACTCAAATCAATGATCCTCATCATATTTGCACAGCAGAGCCTGCCAATGAACAGCAGACAACGACAACTATTGGACATTATACAGAGAAACAGGAGGTATATATGTAATATTAGGAGTTATATAAAGACTATATGGAGGAACAGGAGTAATATAATTAATTTTAGGAGCACTTTGGAGACTATATGGAAAATAGGAGTTATATGGTGAATAGGAGTAATATACAGGTTATATAGAGGCTGTATAGAGGACCGTGAGTTATATACTGAATGTTAGAAATTATTTATATATAATATTAATTACTATGGAAATTTAAACATGCTTGCAAATCTAAATTTTCTAAAACATTTTTTGCAGGAAAAGAATAATTGCAAAATTGAAGATACCTTCGAATCACCACGAAGTGTTCCAGAGAAAAAAATTCTTTTTATATCATTTTATCTTTATAAGTTTTCTTGAAGTCTGTTTGAAAAGCCTGTTTGACGTATAACATTTCTTGGATAGAATTGCAAACCTAAGTGTTGCATAAAAATTTAAGGTAATTTGAAAACTGTACTGAGTCTCCAACAGCAATTATTAATTTGCAGTGATGAGGAAACACTCACATTATTTTAATCCTTTAACATAATTTTGCATTGAAATATAACAAAAATGGAAAGTTGGCATATACAATAGAATACATTATGCATATTTTTTTGTATTGAGAATTTTTATTAATTATTTCAGCATTACAGGATGACAAAATGAAATTAACAGCCATGTAAGGCCAACTGAAGCATTCACAAGGAAATACTTCCAAAGGGTGGGGGTAGATATGAAGGGGGAGCGAAACGAGACAGAAACTTATTGGAAGGGCTGGTCCAGAAAAGATTACAAAAAGTTGCAGAGTCCGCCAGGAGGGCACTAGGAAAACCGGGAGAAAGAATGAGAATAAAAAGGAGGGGTGGGTAAGGGACTGCCCAGTGAGTTGTGGCTTCTGGGTGCGAATCACTATCCGGCACCGATTGGTGCCAAATTGCAATCCAGCACCTAAGGGATTAAAGAGAGGTGCTGCTGAAAAGAGCAGACTCTGCCCTCTCCAGCGGTACCTTTCTTTTTGTTTTGTAGCTCCAGCCGCTGGGGAGGGAGAGTGATCCAAATGACTCCCCCTCCCCTTTCAGGTTCTGCCTGCAGGTACTGGGGGGCACCTGAAAATGACATCATCGCACACAGCTGGGGCCCATAAAAACAAGGGGCAGACTTCAGAGAAGTCATTCCAGCGTGGGAGCGTGGCCAGAAAAGTGATTATAGGAAGGGAGAGGGGATAAAGAACATGACGTGCGCAGTACGGCCTTGGTACTTAAGGGGAATTTTCCCCAGGACGTAATATGTACGTCAGTGGTCCTTAAAGGGTTAAAGGACCTTTTTAATTGTTTACAAACATTTGAATGCATTTTTATTGGTTTAAACACCTATTAGGAGAATAGGAAAGTTCCCTGTTTTTTACCTACTGTAGATTACTGTAACTGAGACGGACATTAAATCAGATTTTAAGACAAATTTCTACATAAATGTAGTCATTTCTAAAGACACCTTTTCTTGCAATAGTATATATCTAGACCTGGGAATATATGTATACAATTCTTCACAAATGTGGTGAACATCCTAATAAAATGGGCTGTGTATGCTGATATAATTTAGCAGCTATGAAACTCAATTAAATGGTGTATGGGGAACTAATACTTTACTTTCTACTAATGTGAATTAACCTTCTAATTCAAGTACAAAATAGCAAAGTATGTTCAGATTGTACAACGTGCTATAAAATAAACTTTATACAAATAAGCCAGATTTTTTTAACCCACTTCATGACTGGTGTGTTTATATAATGAAAATAATGCAGTTTTACTTATTCTTATATTCAAGAATTCAGCTAAAAATACACCAAAATATATTAATTGGTTTGGATTTTAGAAATAGTCCATGGGGGCTATTCAAAAAGTGCCAGTGTTTGTCAGTGTTGTAAACACCAACCCCTCCCTACATGCCTTCGTTATTCCGCAAGCACGTCTAGTCTAGACAACTTCGGTTGGTGGGCGTTCTCCGCCTGTCATCTGTCTACACCCGCACAGCCAACGCTCACCTCCAAGACTTCTCAAAGGCAGCTCCGGTCCTGTGGAATGACTTGCCTCGTCCTATCAAACTCTCCCCTGCTCTTCAGGCCTTCAAGAAATCCCTCAAAACCCATCTCTTCAGATTATTGTACCACAGCACTGACACAACTCATCCCCCTGCTCACCTACTCACACATGATTGAAGCTGCTTCTATGGCCCCACCATTCCCAAACCACTGGCATTAATGACCCTGCTATCTAGTAAAACTCCCCTTGTCTTCCTCAACCCCAATCCCTCTAGACTGTAAACTCCTATGAGCAGGGCCCTCTACACCTCTTATTCCCATCCTATGTCCATTTATCTGTATCGTGTTCCCTTTGGCTATTGTAAAGCGATACGGAAACTGTTGGTGCTATATAAATGATGACAAGAATAATAATAATATGACCAGGGTTGCAATGCTAACAAATGCCACCATTTCACAAAAGTGAATTCCAAACAGTGACCGGAGAAGCTTCATTGGATAGTCTAAATTGCCCAGGAGATTGCTATTGGAGGAGCTTCTATTACTAGAAGACTAATAGAAGGTTTCAAGCATCTCATAGAGGCCCTCGGGCCACAATACCATATACCCTTCACACTCCACTTTTAGCAGGAACTCACTTCCCATCATTGTACCATTCTTGAGTAGTACTAAAGGTGGTCTTGGCCGCTCAATGTACTTCACCACTGATCTATGGAATGCACCTAATGGCCAGCATGCCCTCTATCCTTAACACTGGTTGGCAACAACAGCAGCAGGAATGACGTGGAATCAGGAAAGAAGTGGATCTGTACAGCAGCAGTACTACTAATCCTTCCTGCTACAAGCTGAAATCATTGACAAAAAGCTTCAGAGAATGTTTTGCAATCAGAGGTATGGTGGCAAATGGATTAGGGGAGCAAGTAGCCCTCAACGTGCACAAAGGATTAGCCACTCTGTAATCCGTTCAATTCCAAACCATTTCCCAAAAATACCACCAGAAACCATATGCTTTGGACTTTGTAAAATATTTTAAATTATTTTCAATATTTATATGCATAGACAATACACCAAGATATCACGGGAAAACTATTTTTTTGGCATAATAAACAAAAGAGTTACTGAATAATGTAATTACTGACTAATTAATCCAAATAAATGGATTCATCGATATTCCGTAGTTAACACTACACCCAGGTGAAATCAGTTAGCACTTTGTAGCTCCCGCAAGCTTACTGTACTTTGCGACTCCTATACTTAACATGGGGAGAGCAATCTAATTTTATAGGTATAAGTGGTGAGGTCAGCGCTTCCTTCAATGTTATATCAGGTGCAAGTGGAGGTGGTGATCATTTTCTCCTTTCAATAAAGGTGACCTTAAAAAAATTATAAGTAGACATAGTATAGCCCAGTTCTTTGACCACTTTGCTACCTGGCTTTCTCACTTCCTGTCTTCTAATCTTCCATGCCTAATTCTCGGGGACTTCAACATTCCCATTGACGATCCTTCCGCCCCTGCTGCCTCCAAACTTCTTTCACTCACGTCCTCCCTTGGACTCACACAATCCTCCCTCCTCCCTACCCACCGCGATGGTCACGCTATTGACCTTGTCTTTTCCAACCTCTGCTCCATTTCTGAGTTCAACTGTCACCCTTTCCCCATCTCTGACCACCACCATCTCTCTTTCAACCTATCTGGACTTCCTAAACACCCTGCTCCCCCACCCCGCACACACACTCGCAGAAATCTACATGCTGTGGACCCCCATCAATTCTCCAACCTACTTCACCACCTCCCTCTTACCTCATCCTTCACCTGCCCTGATGCTGCCACTAATCACTACAACACTACTCTTATCTCTGCTCTAGACACTCTTTCTCCTCTTCGACTCTGTAAGGCCCCACGCCGCCAGCTTCAGCCCTGGCACATCCTCCAGACACGCTACCTGCAAAGATGCTCCCGCACTGCAGAGCGTGCCTGGAGGAAATCCCGCTCTGAAGCTGATTTTGTTCACTTCAAGTTTATTCTCCAGTCATACACCTCTGCCCTCCACTTGGCCAAACAATCCTTCTTCTCATCTCTTTTATCTACGCTGTCCTCCAACCCTAAACGGCTCTGGTCCACCTTCAACACCCTCCTCTACCCACCTGCACCTCCCCCCACAGCTGCCTTCAGCGCTCAAGACCTGGCAGACTACTTCCTCAGTAAAACTCCAACTATCAGAAGCAACATCCCAACACAAGATAGTTATCTGCCACCTCCACTCCCACAGGTCCCCTCTGCCACCCTCTGCCGTTTCCTCCCAGCCACTGAGGAGGAAGTCAATTCCTTATTGTCCTCCTCACATCTCACCACGTGCCCGCTCGACCCCATTCCCTCACAACTAATTCCTCCCCTCTCCTCCTCCCTCACCCCTGCTCTCACACACATCTTCAACCTATCTCTCTCCACTGGCTCCTTTCCATCCGCCTTCAAACACGCGCTAGTTACCCCTTTACTAAAGAAACCATCCCTCGCTCCCAACTCTCCATCCAACTACCGCCCTGTATCCCTGCTTCCCTTCACATCAAAGCTCTTAGAAAAACTAGTCTTCAACCGCCTCTCCCTCTTCCTGTCCTCCAATTCCCTACTTGACCCCCTGCAATCTGGCTTCCGTCCCCTACACTCAACTGAAACTGCCCTCACCAAAGTCACCAACGACCTCCTAACTGCTAAAAAACACAGCCACTATTCTATTCTCATCCTGCTTGACCTCTCGGCTGCTTTTGACACTGTTGACCACCCCCTCCTTCTACAGACCCTCAACTCTCTGGGTCTCGGTGACACTGCACTCGCTTGGGTCGAATCCTATTTATCCAACAGTTCCTTCTGTGTGTCCTTTGCTGGAAACTCCTCCTCCTCATTGCCTCTATCTGTTGGTGTACCTCAAGGCTCTGTCCTTGGTCCTCTGCTCTTTTCCATCTACACCTCCTCCCTGGGCAAAATCATCAACAGCTTTGGCTTTAATTACCACCTCTACGCTGATGACACTCAGATCTACCTCTCTACCCCTGATCTCTCTCCCCCTGTCCTTTCAAAAGTCAGTGACTGTTTATCTGGCATCTCCTCCTGGATGGCCTCCCACCACCTAAAGATCAACATGTCAAAGACTGAACTCCTACTTATTCCTCCTCCAATGCCTCCCCACCTCCTGACTTCTCTATCACGGTGGAGGGTATCACCATTTCCCCATCAAACCAAGTTCGCTGTCTTGGAGTTACACTTGACTCTGCTCTTTCCTTCATCCCCCACATCAAGTCTCTTTCCTCCTCCTGCCGATACCAACTGCGTAATATTTCCAGAATTTGGCCATTTCTTACCGCTGTCACCACAAAACAACTCATACACGCCCTGGTAATCTCCCGACTCGACTATTGCAATAATTCTTATCTGGCCTCCCTCTGTCCCGCCTCTCCCCCCTACAATCCATCCTGAATGCCTCCGCCAGGCTAATTCACCTCACCCGCCGCTCTGTCTCTGCCGCTCCCCTCTGCGAGTCCCTTCACTGGCTCCCCATCCACTGCAGAATTAAGTTCAAAATCCTTATCCTTACCTACAAACCCTCACTAACTCAGCTCCCCACTACCTGTCCTCACTAATCACCAAATACACCCCAGCCCGCTCCCTAAGGTCAAACAGTGACCTGCGCCTAGCTTCTCCCCGCATCACCTCTTCCATGATAGACTGCAGGATTTCTCACGCGCAGCCCCCACTCTCTGGAACGCTCTCCATCGTACTGTCAGACTTTCCCCTAACTTCTATTCCTTCAAACGCTCCCTTAAAACGTTCCTATTTAGGGAAGCCTACCACCCAACTCACTGACGCAACCATCAATCACTCTCACCTTACAGTCCTCTCCTCCTGTTTCCAACCCCAACCCTCCCAGATTGTGAGTTCCTACGGGAATAGGGCCCTCATCTCCTCCTGGACTGTTTGTCAAATGTTGTTCAATGTATTGTAACCCTGTCTATACTGTGCTTATTGTACAGCGCTGCGGAATATGCTGGCGCTTTATAAATAAAGAATAATAATAATAATAATAGCCTGTAACGATCGCTGGTACAATGAAAGTTGAAATATTACTCACGATTTAGAGTGCCAATAATTCAGGCACTCGATGCTTTAACTGCAGACTGTTAGCTTTAATTTGAGGGTATGTACATCCAACTCAGGTGAACGGTGTAGGACTTACAGCAGTTTGCAGATGTGCCTCCCACTTGTTAAGGGACCAAAAGTAATGGGACAGAATGATAATCATAAATCAAACTTTCCCTTCCTAATACTTGGTTGCAAATCCTTTGCAGTCAATCACAGCCTGAAGTCTGGAACGCATAGACATTAGAAATGTGCATTCGTTTTAGTACTAAAACGATTTAGTGAGAATTTTGGGATAATTTAGTTTTCGTATGACTCAAGAGATACGAAACTGCTCAGTAAAAAAAACAAAAGAGATTAAAATAAAATGCACTACATTTTAGTTTCAGTCCTTTTTGTGATATTACATTGATGAGTGAAGGAGACCAGCAATGAGGAGTTCAACATAGCGAAGCTACAGAAAAGGTTTGTATGCAAAATCCTTCCCGACCCCTACCTGAAAATCTGACAGTGATAGAACTCCAGAATACTCACTCTCAGCACAGACAGCCAGCACAGGAGAGGAAACCTTTACTTAACCCTTGCATATCTATGAGGCAGACAAGATGATAAAAGCAGCTGGAGAAGGAAAACATTCAAATAAATCACACTGAAAGCTAATGACAGAGGAGGGCGGGATAGAAAAAACCCCTTTATAACAAGCAGTGCTGGGAGAAGAGAGGGACTATATAAAAAGTGTGTTATCGCCCCTCCCGCTCTGCATAATAGGGGCTTAGGTCTGATTAAAATTTATATTATCCAGGAGCACTATCCCCCTTTCCTCATCTATAATACACGTTTTATAAAAAGTCCCTCTCCTCTCCCAGTGCTGCTTGTTATAAAGGGTTTTTAGGTCTGATACATTTAGTATCCTGCTCTCACAGTTACTCTGTCATTATGAGCCTTCAGTGTGATTTATTTGAATGTTTTCCCTGGATTTAAAGTGCTTTATTTTATTCTAAAAATAAATTTGCACCAGTCATCTCTTCTCCGAGCTTTCAGACCGATTTACGTTAATATTTTCCCTCTCCTCTGTTTTTATATTCCTGTGTCTCCCCCACAGAGATACAAAGTTTCAGTAAAAGTTCCCTCTCCTTTGCTGGATAAGCATTGCATCCTGAAGTTCTGCACCCTCCACATGCCAATGCAGTAGGATGTTCTATACAGAGAGGGGCAATAATTAATGCAGGTGGATGTTATCTACATTGTACAGAGAGGGGTATTAATTAATGCAGGAGGATGTTGTCTACATTATACAGAGAGGGGTAGTAATTAATGCAGGTGGATGTTATCTACATTGTACAGAGAGGGGTATTAATTAATGCAGGAGGATGTTGTCTACATTATACAGAGTGGGATATTAATTAATGCAGGAGGATGTTCTATACATTTTACAGAGAGGAGCCTTTTTTTTTAGCCCTTTAAATCCAGTGGCTGCGAGCGCTGAGATCGGCTGCTTGTTATATTATCTCTCAGTACAATGTATCAGGCTCAGCTGTTACAGTAACTGACTGTAACAGCGCTCAGTTTCAGTAAAACAAGGAAATAATATTGTTGTAACCTCTTATATATAAAAATATTATTTACTAGGTTTACTGAAACTCTGAGCGCTGTGATGAGCAGCAGTCAGTTACATAGTTACATAGTTATATAGGCTGAAAAAAGACATGCGTCCATCGGGTTCAGCCTCTCCCACATAACCTACTGCTGTTGATCCAAAAGAAGGCAAAAAACCCAGTCTGAAATACTTGCCAATATGCAACATACTGGGAAAAAAATCCTTCTTGACCCCAGAATGGCAGTCAGATTTCTCCTTGGATCAAGAAGCTTTTACCCACATATTAAATATTATAACCCTTAATATTCTGTGTCTGCAGGAAGTCATCCAGTCGTTTTTTAAAAGTCTGTACAGACTCTGACCCAACCACCTCAACAGGCAGAGAATTCCACAGCTTTATTGTTCTCACCGTAAAATAACCCTTCCTATGCTTTAAGCTAAATTTTCTTTCTTCCAGTCTAAATGGATGACCCCTTGTCCTATGTATAGACCTGTTAATGAATAGGTTATCAGACAATGGTTGATAATGTCCCCGTATATATTTATATAAGGTTATCAGATCCCCTCTAAGGCGCCGTTTCTCTAAACTAAACAGGTTTAAGCTTGTTAGTCTTGCCTCATAACTTAACCCTTCCATCCCCCTTATTAATTTAGTTGCCCGTCTCTGCACTTTTTCTAGCGCTATAATATCTTTTTTTAAGACCGGTGCCCAAAATTGCACGGCATATTCAAGGTGCGGCCTGACCATTGATTTATATAGAGGCAAAATTATGTTTTCATCCCGTGAGTGAACTCCCCTTTTAATGCATGCCAATACTTTGCTGGCCTTGGCGGCTGCTGTTTGACATTGCACATTGTTACTTAGTTTGAAGTCTATGATTATTCCCAAATCCTTCTCCTGCTTGGATTTCCCTAACTCCGTACCGTTTAGGGTATAAGTTACTTGTGTGTTCTTCACTCCAAAGTGCATAACTTTGCATTTATCTGGATTAAATTTAATTTGCCATTTTAGTGCCCAGTCCCCCAATCTATCTAAATCCCTCTGCAGCGAAGTAACATCCTGCTCACATTGTATTACTTTTCCTAGTTTTGTGTCATCTGCAAACACTGATACATGACTTTCAATGCCTATCTCAAGGTCATTTATAAATAAATTGAATAGTATTGGTCCTATAACAGACCCCTGAGGGACACCGCTTACCACTGGTGTCCATCTTGAAAATGTACCATTTATGACCACTCTCTGTACCCTATCATTTAGCCAGGTTTCTATCGAAGAACAAGTATTTTCATCTAGACCAATTTTTCTTAATTTAAATAGTAACCTTTTGTGTGGAACTGTGTCGAAAGCTTTGGCAAAATCTAAGTAAATCACATCCACTGCGACCCCCTGATCTATACTTCTACTTACTTCCTCATAGAACGTAATTAGGTTAGTCTGACATGATCTGTGTTTCATGAAACCATGCTGATTTTTGCCAATAACACTATACCTCCCAATAAATTCCTGAATATTATCCCTTAGTAACCCCTCAAATACTTTCCCAGCCACAGATGTTAAGCTCACAGGTCTATAATTCTCAGGCACAAATTTTAAACCTTTCTTAAATATAGGGACCACGTCAGCTTTTCTCCAATCCTCTGGTACGATTCCTGAAAGAAAAGAATCTTGAAAGATTAAAAATAGAGGTTTACATATTTCAACACATAGCTCTCTCAGTACTCGCGGGTACAGTTACAGTTACAGTTACTGTAACAGCTTTGCCTGACACATTGTGCTGAGAGTGACAGATACTGTAACAAGCAGCGATCTCAGCCCCTTAGAAGCCACTACAATAGTAATTGTATCCGCTGGTTTTCGGATGAATGAAATTAGTTTTCATGCTAAAGAACTGAAAACGAATTTCTTTAGCAACTAAATAAATTGCATTTTAGGACTAATCCATTAGTTCAAAACTAAGTTTTGTGCTGTGTACATGTCTAATAGACATCACCAGACGCTGGGTTTCATCCCTGGTGATGCTCTGCCAGGCCTCTACTGCAACTGTCTACAGTTCCTGCTTGTTCTTGGGGTATTTTCCCTTCAGTTTTGTCTTCAGCAAGTGAAATGCATGCTCAATTAGTCTGCCGTTAAAGCACATTGTGTTTGTTTAATTCCAACTTCATTGCGGTGGTGTATAGAGCCAAAGATGTTAGAATTGTGTCGATGTCCCAATATTTCTGAACCTGACTGTATGTAGGCAGCCAGCGATTCTTAATGGGAGAGCTGGATCACCCTTCTAGGAATCGGATGTCTCCTTGGATCTCCCGTTTTTAGCGGACAGCAAAAAAGCAGGATCAGTTGGATGACTTTAAAAACAATTTATTGAATAAAATAGCATAAAAATACAGCCAGTATGTGTTTCGCGAGAATTCGCTTCATCAGCTGCATGTGCGAGGCTGAGGAGTGGTAAACACAGAACTGCAGAGAAAGATACCTGCAGACTAGAACCATCACTAAATAACTCTTCAAGAGCCCCTTTGGGATTAAACTCTATGAGACTTTTCTACGCTGACAGGTTTGGAGACAGATTTAAAACCGTGGACGTCAAGAATAGGGATGAGCCGAACACCCCTGTATTCGAATTCGAACTTTCCAAATGTTTGAATCCGAACTCGAACTCAATACAAGTCAATGGGGCTGAAAACTCGGTTTTTAGAGTGCCCTCCAGAGGGCATATATGCTACATATTTGCCATAAAAGGTGTATGGAGGTCTGGGTAGTGCCCTGCTGGATAGGAAACGAGGACAAAAAGTTTTAAAAAAAACTTTTTAAAGAGACAGTGAGTTTTCCATGAAATAAGGGTTAAAAATAAAAACGAAAAATTCCTTCAAATATCGTGCCTAGGAGGTCCCCATAACCTGCCCGTGAAGTTGCGGATGTATAGAAACACTTAAAAACAAAAAAATTACGTTTCAAGAGACAGTAAATGCTTTTCCTTTAATCTATCCATAAAGAACTGCTTGGGGCAGCAGTCTGTATGAAAAGAGGAGACATTTTCGGACACGTAGAAAAAGTTTAGTGATTTCTTGGCTAAATTATTGTGAAACTTATGCAGGCTTTGGATGAAAGTAACAATAGGTGCTTTAAAATTGGGCCTTTAGCGTCCGCAACAGTGCCGTCACACCGTAACCCCTCTGAGGATATGAATCTGATACAGGCGTCAGTAGCAGTGCACCCAAATATTGTGCTTTTGGTGCCAGGCCTGCAAGTACTATCATACAGTAACCCCTCTGTAGTATTGTGGAAGAATGCAGGGGTGGACCTTGCGGTCCTATATTAAAAAGATATGTATCTGGTAAAGGCGTTAGTGCAACCAGATATTGTGCTTTTGGTGCCAGGCCAACAAGTGCATTCATACAGTAACCCCTCTGTGGTATTGTGGAAGAATGCAGGGGTGGACCATGCGGTCCTATATTAAAAAGATATGAATCTGGGAAAGGCGTTAGTGCACCCAGATATTGTGCTTTTGGTGCCAGGCCAGCAAGTGCATTCATACAGTAACCCCTCGGTGGTATTGTGGAAGAATGCAGGGGTGGACCATGTGGTCCTATATTAAAAAGATATGCATCTGGTAATGGGCGTCAGGGCACTCAGATATTGTGCTTTTGGTGCCAGACTGCCAGGCCAGCAAGTACTATTATACAGTAACCCCTCTGTAGTATTGTGGAAGAGTGCAGGGTTGGACCCTATGGTTCAAAAAATTTAAATGATATAGATATGACACAGGCGTCAGTGCAGCCAAATATTGTGCCTTTCATAACCCTTTTGTGGTATTATGGAAGAGTTCAGTGCTGGAGGTTTTGTGAATGCAGAAGACATCCCCGATCTATTCGTTACGTCAGCATCAGGGGATTGATAACTGCTGATCCAGGACTGATTCATTTTTATAAATGTCAGCCGGTCTACAGAGTCGGTGGACAGACGCACTCTTTTGTCTGTGACAAAACCTCCAGCGGCACTGAACGTCCTTTCAGAAAGCACGCTAGATGAAGGGCAACCTAGTAGCTGCATAGCATATTGGCTAAGTTCTGGCCAGTGATCCAATCTCAACACCCAGTAAGCCAGTGGATCATCTGCTGGAAAGGTATCCAGGTCTGCCCTTGCCCCTAGGTAGTTCTACACCATATGGAGAAGACGCTGGCAATGGGTGCCTACATTTGACGTACCTGGGCGTCGTGGACTAAATTTTTTTAAAAATGCATCAGTCAAGCAGCCCTGGCCTTCACCACTATTCCTCTGATCATCCACAGCCTCAGAAGCACCTGTGTCACCACTTGGTAACCTACCAGTGCCTGGAAAGGTGTTACACAAGTGTCGCTTTAGAGCCTCCTCAAGATTTTTCATCCTGTGCTCCCTCTGTATGGGCAGGATGAGCTCTGCAACTTTACCCTTGTATCGTGGAACAAGAAGGGTTGCCAACCGGTAATGATCCCTCTCCTTGATAGCACGAATCCTGGGGTCCTTTAGCAGGCTTTGCATTATAAGGGAGCCCATGCAGCGTAGGTTGGAGGTGGCATTAGCTTCCGAGTCTTCCTGGTCAATGAGGATGACCCCATCATGCACTTCCTCCTCCCAGCCACGCACTAGCCCTTGTGTTTCTGGGCACACAAAACCCTCCCTTGAGGAATCCCCACCTTCAATGCCCCCACTACTTAAATATTCCTCCTCCTCCTCCTCCTCCTCCTGTCTGATCTGAGTAGGACCCGCTGGAATGCTGTCTGGGCCTTGAGAGCTAGGGAAGGCCTCCTCTTCCTCCCGCTGCTCTGCCTCTAGAGCCACATCTATAATTCCCTGCAGAGTGTGCTCCAGCAGGAACACTAAGCACGTGGTACCCAAGTGTCCGGTGTCTTTCCGAAGCTTAAACCTCATCTGACATAGATTACAAATAGCAACGGTGCGGTCTGCTGCACATTTCTTAAAGAACTCCCAGGAGACAGCAGAGTTCCTGCGTGTGTGCTTTGAGACAACAGCGCTCTGCACCAGAGCAGTTCTGACATCTGATGCCATGGACTGGCTAGTGCTATGGTTGGTCATAGAGGATGTTGTGCCTTGTGTTTGCTGTGCGTCCTCCTCCTCCCCACTTGATTCCTCTGTTCGATCTGGCACCCAGGTGGAGTCAGTGACCTCATCATCAATGTCATCTTCACCCCCTATCTCCTCGTCACTGAAGCCAAGTTGGCAGTATGCTGCAGCTGCTGGGGCAACATGAGTGCCAGTTATTTGTGTGTCACTGGCACCCCCTTCCTCTAGGTTGATTATACTCCCTTGCTCAACCTCAGAGATTGAATCAGAGCACTGTACTTGCTGCGCATCCTCAAGCAGCATGTCACTCTCATTGTAGTCAAACAATTCAGCTGACTCCTCCGTGTGTGATAGCGAGGCTACGGCAGGAGTAGCTGTAGATATGGAGGCTGCATTAGATGCTTTGGCAGCTGAGGTGGACTGTAAAGCACTAGAAGCCTGGCTGGCAGAGGACTCGGAGGATGAGGATGGCCTGGTTAGCCAATCCACCAAATCCTCTGTATGTTGCTGCTGCTTAAGAAGACGGCCAGCACCAGTTAGAAAGGACAAGCGTGCCCCTGCAGAGGATGCACCACGTCCACCACGACCAGAACCACAGCCTTCCGACACAGGGGCTGCTTGCCCTCTTATCTGTGTCTGGGAGCGTCTGCCTGTCCTTTTTAGTCTTTCAGACATGGTGAGTGATATATAGATTAAATATATACAGAACTCTGATTCAACTCGGTTATAAAAATTGGAGAAATGCTGCAGAACTCTGATTCAACTGTGGTATAAAGATTAAAGATTTCCAGAACTCTGGTATAACTCAGTGAGACACCCTGATAGCTGGCAGCCAGTGACAAGACACATATTACAATTCCCTCCTATAAATCAGTGTGACCCCCTGATGGGTGGCAGTGAGAAGCCACAGAATACAAATCTCAGAAACCTCCTATAAAATCAGTGAGACCCCCTGATGGGTGGCAGCCAGTGAGAACACACGGATTATAACAATTCCCAAATATTTTGTCGAAATTAGTGACCCCCAAAATACTGTATGGCACTGGCTGTGTGACAAGACACAGATCACCTCAATTCCCAAATATTTTGTAGAAATTTGTGACCCCCAAAATACTGTGTGGCACTGGCTGTGTGTCATGGGAACCATGCAAGGATTGTAGGTGTGAGCCTAATGTGCAGTGAGCCATGAAGTATGCTGGTTAAGGGGTTTCAAACAAGATATTTATTATAAACAAAACAGCAGAAATAAATAGCTTCGCTGAGCAGAAAATACTGAACTGAAATGATAAAGTCCAGAGCAAGGTATCAGATATAGGGTGAGCCAGTCTCGTAGTCAGGTATCAAGCAGTAATCGTGGGGTACAGAGAACAGAATATCCAAAGTCCAGCCAGAGGTCATACACGTGAATTCAATATGGGAACTGAGTGGCAAAACAAATGGGTTTACCGGTAGAGATGGGGTAGTCCAAAAGGATCATAAATCGGGAACAGATGAAGGTCCAGAGGGAAACAGATAGGTGGTTCAGAGGATCCAAAAACAAGGAGCTATTCCAAAAACTGGTCAGCGTGGTGCAAGGTTCAGACTTCAATGGGGAAGTCCAGCACATGGGGTGTGACCTCCTTAAATACAGGGAAACTGGGCAGGATGATTTGCAGGTGATGGTCTGATTTGAATATACGAAATCAAAGTCCAGAACTGAACGTGGGAAAAAAAAAGAAAAACCAAAACAAAGTCCCGGCATCTGCATAAGAAATGCAGGACACGTCAAAAAGAGCAACAAATGGAGGCGTCAGAGGATCAGGAGGTCAAGACCATGACAGCGCCCAGGTGGGCCATGACATCACCCCCCTCCTGACGGGTACACTCCGGGCACCGAAGCTGGAACAGGAGACAAAACGCAGATCACCACCATCCAATGTACTCGGAGTCGGAACCGGGGGTCGCTATAAACGTCTCCATATGTACCTATGAACTGTTCATATTTCGCCAAATCTTCTTTGATGATCCATGCGCCGTTAGAAGCCAAGGCACAGCCTTCAGGAACAGGATCTACAACGGTTGGCTCAGGAGATCCGTAGGCAACAAGTCCCGTGACAACGGGCAACAGTCCCTTAGAGCTGGATGCACGGTTAGAACGAGTCTCCTTTCTGCGGTGTGCCTTCCAGGCACTCTGGGCATTTTTAAATACTCGAAGGTCCGTACACCTAACCACGGTACCATTGGAGCCATACGTAAACTCGGGAGGTATTGGTTCCAAGGTGATCAGACCTTCACGGGTACGGACAGTGGTGCCGATGTAGGCGGACCTCCGGCGCGATCGCCCAGATTTAGGCTTGGGACACTCAGGATGTTGTCCTTCAGCTATAAGTGCTTTCAGCGCCTTTTCAAATGTTTGTAAGTCCTCTTTACGGATCCAGTTCCCATTGGAAGTGCATACTAGATCTGAGGACACTGCTGGGCTCTGCGGCGACACCACTGCTGGGCTCTGCGGCGACAGCAAGGAACCGGCAGCTGGGCTCTGCAACGACACCACTGCTGGGCTCTGCGGCGACACCACTGCTGGGATCTGCGGCGACACCACTGCTGGGCTCTGCGGCGACACCACTGCTGGGATCTGCCGCGACACCACTGCTGGGATCTGCCGCGACACCACTGCTGGGATCTGCCGCGACACCACTGCTGGGATCTGCGGCGACACCACTGCTGGGCTCTGCGGCGACACCACTGCTGGGATCTGCGGCGACACCACTGCTGGGATCTGCGGCGACACCACTGCTGGGCTCTGCGGCGACACCACTGCTGGGCTCTGCGGCGACAGCAAGGAACCGGCAGCTGGGCTCTGCGACGACACCACTGCTGGGCTCTGCGGTGATGGCAAGGAACCGGCAGCTGGGCTCTGCGACGACACCACTGCTGGGCTCTGCGGCGACACCACTGCTGGGCTCTGCGGCGACAGCAAGGAACCGGCAGCTGGGCTCTGCGATGACACCACTGCTGGGCTCTGCGGCGACAGCAAGGAACCAGCAGCTGGGCTCTGCGGTGACTTGGTTACTGGAGCCTGAGAAGGCTTACTGACAGAGGCCTGAGAAGGCTTACGGACAGAGGCCTGAGAAGGCTTACGGACAGAGGCCTGAGAAGGCTTACGGACAGAGGCCTGAGAAGGCTTACGGACAGAGGCCTGAGAAGGCTTACGGACAGAGGCCTGAGAAGGCTTACGGACAGAGGCCTGAGAAGGCTTACGGACAGAGGCCTGAGAAGGCTTACGGACAGAGGCCTGAGAAGGCTTACGGACAGAGGCCTGAGAAGGCTTAGGGACAGAGGTCTGAGAAGGCTTAGGGACAGAGGCCTGAGAAGGCTTAGGGACAGAGGCCTGAGAAGGCTTAGGGACAGAGGCCTGAGAAGGCTTAGGGACAGAGGCCTGAGAAGGCTTAGGGACAGAGGCCTGAGAAGGCTTAGGGACAGAGGCCTGAGAAGGCTTAGGGACAGAGGCCTGAGAAGGCTTGGGGACAGAGGCCTGAGAAGGCTTGGGGACAGACGCCTGGGACGGCTCAGAAACAGAAGCCTGGGACGGCTTAGAGACATAGGCCTGAGAAGTGAACGTGGTTCCTATGTAGGTGGTTCTCATGCACCCAATGAACCGGCCAGGTTGTCCATAAGGGTGACGTGCAGTCTCTTTAGGAAATTCTTCATCTGAGTCTACAGAACTCCATTCATCTGAAGAGCAATACTCAGAAGCCGATGGGTAACATGAGATATGCCGACTGGAAGGCACTGGAGCGGTAACACAGTTAGCCGTGAGGTGCTGGTTTGGAGTGGTGGGTGTCATACCGGAGGGTAGGACAGACGCTATCTCCATGGGCACAACGGGGTCAGGCTCTGTAGGTACGCTGGGCTCTTCCTCCATCGGTACGGCTGGAACAGATTCTGTGGGCAGGGTGGATTGGAAATCCATATGTTCAAGTTGGTGGGAATCTTGCTGCACGGTTTCAGGATTCACTTCCATAGACACCTCTTTCCTGGGTCTGGATTCGGTGACGGACCTCTCGGGCAAGGATTTGGCAGGCAATGCCTTACTAGGCTTTGGGGGCAAGGACTTGGCAGACAAATCTTTGAGCTTGAAGGATAGCGTGTCTCTGAGAGTCGATGTCTTCTTCGGCTTGATGGGCAGTGCTTTAGGAGGAATCACGGGCACTGCCTTGACGGGTGCTGACCCTTTAGGCTTAGAGGCAGACTTAGCAACCAAAGGCTTTTTGGTTGACGCGGATTCAGGTGGGGTGCTAGAAGGTTTGGGGGGGCGCAGAGGACAGGCTGATAGTTTGTGCTGGTCACTCCCACAGTAGAAGCACAAGTTGTTTGATCTTCTTCTTTCACGTTCCTCCAGGGTTAGGGGTTCTCTGGGCCCCTTTTCAGTAACTGGGACACGCACCTTAGTTGAGATGCCCCTTAAGCCTTTAAGCAGCTCAACAAACAATTTGTCCATTTGCTGCAGGATCTCCTCCATAAACCCCTTCACATACTCCTTTATAGCTTGGCTCACTGCGGGTTCACTGTTTAAAGACTTCCCCATTCTGTCATGGGAACCATGCAAGGATTGTAGGTGTGAGCCTAATGTGCAGTGAGCCATGAAGTATGCTGGTTAAGGGGTTTCAAACAAGATATTTATTATAAACAAAACAGCAGAAATAAATAAATAGCTTCGCTGAGCAGAAAATACTGAACTGAAATGATAAAGTCCAGAGCAAGGTATCAGATATAGGGTGAGCCAGTCTCGTAGTCAGGAATCAAGCAGTAATCGTGGGGTACAGAGAACAGAATATCCAAAGTCCAGCCAGAGGTCATACACGTGAATTCAATATGGGAACTGAGTGGCAAAACAAATGGGTTTACCGGTAGAGTAGGGGTAGTCCAAAAGGATCATAAATCGGGTACAGATGAAGGTCCAGAGGGAAACAGATAGGTGGTTCAGAGGATCCAAAAACAAGGAGCTATTCCAAAAACTGGTCAGCGTGGTGCAAGGTTCAGACTTCAATGGGGAAGTCCAGCACATGGGGTGTGACCTCCTTAAATACAGGGAAACTGGGCAGGATGATTTGCAGGTGATGGTCTGATTTGAATATACGAAATCAAAGTCCAGAACTGAACGTGGGAAAAAAAAGAAAAACCAAAACAAAGTCCCGGCATCTGCATAAGAAATGCAGGACACGTCAAAAAGAGCAACAAATGGAGGCGTCAGAGGATCAGGAGGTCAAGACCATGACAGCGCCCAGGTGGGCCATGACATCACCCCCCTCCTGACGGGTACACTCCGGGCACCGAAGCTGGAACAGGAGACAAAACGCAGATCACCACCATCCAATGTACTCGGAGTCGGAACCGGGGGTCGCTATAAACGTCTCCATATGTACCTATGAACTGTTCATATTTCGCCAAATCTTCTTTGATGATCCATGCGCCGTTAGAAGCCAAGGCACAGCCTTCAGGAACAGGATCTACAACGGTTGGCTCAGGAGATCCGTAGGCAACAAGTCCCGTGACAACGGGCAACAGTCCCTTAGAGCTGGATGCACGGTTAGAACGAGTCTCCTTTCTGCGGTGTGCCTTCCAGGCACTCTGGGCATTTTTAAATACTCGAAGGTCCGTACACCTAACCACGGTACCATTGGAGCCATACGTAAACTCGGGAGGTATTGGTTCCAAGGTGATCAGACCTTCACGGGTACGGACAGTGGTGCCGATGTAGGCGGACCTCCGGCGCGATCGCCCAGATTTAGGCTTGGGACACTCAGGATGTTGTCCTTCAGCTATAAGTGCTTTCAGCGCCTTTTCAAATGTTTGTAAGTCCTCTTTACGGATCCAGTTCCCATTGGAAGTGCATACTAGATCTGAGGACACTGCTGGGCTCTGCGGCGACACCACTGCTGGGCTCTGCGGCGACAGCAAGGAACCGGCAGCTGGGCTCTGCAACGACACCACTGCTGGGCTCTGCGGCGACACCACTGCTGGGATCTGCGGCGACACCACTGCTGGGCTCTGCGGCGACACCACTGCTGGGATCTGCCGCGACACCACTGCTGGGATCTGCCGCGACACCACTGCTGGGATCTGCCGCGACACCACTGCTGGGATCTGCGGCGACACCACTGCTGGGCTCTGCGGCGACACCACTGCTGGGATCTGCGGCGACACCACTGCTGGGATCTGCGGCGACACCACTGCTGGGCTCTGCGGCGACACCACTGCTGGGCTCTGCGGCGACAGCAAGGAACCGGCAGCTGGGCTCTGCGACGACACCACTGCTGGGCTCTGCGGTGATGGCAAGGAACCGGCAGCTGGGCTCTGCGACGACACCACTGCTGGGCTCTGCGGCGACACCACTGCTGGGCTCTGCGGCGACAGCAAGGAACCGGCAGCTGGGCTCTGCGATGACACCACTGCTGGGCTCTGCGGCGACAGCAAGGAACCAGCAGCTGGGCTCTGCGGTGACTTGGTTACTGGAGCCTGAGAAGGCTTACTGACAGAGGCCTGAGAAGGCTTACGGACAGAGGCCTGAGAAGGCTTACGGACAGAGGCCTGAGAAGGCTTACGGACAGAGGCCTGAGAAGGCTTACGGACAGAGGCCTGAGAAGGCTTACGGACAGAGGCCTGAGAAGGCTTACGGACAGAGGCCTGAGAAGGCTTACGGACAGAGGCCTGAGAAGGCTTACGGACAGAGGCCTGAGAAGGCTTACGGACAGAGGCCTGAGAAGGCTTAGGGACAGAGGTCTGAGAAGGCTTAGGGACAGAGGCCTGAGAAGGCTTAGGGACAGAGGCCTGAGAAGGCTTAGGGACAGAGGCCTGAGAAGGCTTAGGGACAGAGGCCTGAGAAGGCTTAGGGACAGAGGCCTGAGAAGGCTTAGGGACAGAGGCCTGAGAAGGCTTAGGGACAGAGGCCTGAGAAGGCTTAGGGACAGAGGCCTGCGATGGCTTGGTGACAGAAGCCTGGGACGGCTCAGAAACAGAAGCCTGGGACGGCTTAGAGACATAGGCCTGAGAAGTGAACGTGGTTCCTATGTAGGTGGTTCTCATGCACCCAATGAACCGGCCAGGTCCATTAGGGTGTGACGTGCAGTCTCTTTAGGAAATTCTTCATCTGAGTCTACAGAACTCCATTCATCTGAAGAGCAATACTCAGAAGCCGATGGGTAACATGAGATATGCCGACTGGAAGGCACTGGAGCGGTAACACAGTTAGCCGTGAGGTGCTGGTTTGGAGTGGTGGGTGTCATACCGGAGGGTAGGACAGACGCTATCTCCATGGGCACAACGGGGTCAGGCTCTGTAGGTACGCTGGGCTCTTCCTCCATCGGTACGGCTGGAACAGATTCTGTGGGCAGGGTGGATTGGAAATCCATATGTTCAAGTTGGTGGGAATCTTGCTGCACGGTTTCAGGATTCACTTCCATAGACACCTCTTTCCTGGGTCTGGATTCGGTGACGGACCTCTCGGGCAAGGATTTGGCAGGCAATGCCTTACTAGGCTTTGGGGGCAAGGACTTGGCAGACAAATCTTTGAGCTTGAAGGATAGCGTGTCTCTGAGAGTCGATGTCTTCTTCGGCTTGATGGGCAGTGCTTTAGGAGGAATCACGGGCACTGCCTTGACGGGTGCTGACCCTTTAGGCTTAGAGGCAGACTTAGCAACCAAAGGCTTTTGGTTGACGCGGATTCAGGTGGGGTGCTAGAAGGTTTGGGGGGGCGCAGAGGACAGGCTGATAGTTTGTGCTGGTCACTCCCACAGTAGAAGCACAAGTTGTTTGATCTTCTTCTTTCACGTTCCTCCAGGGTTAGGGGTTCTCTGGGCCCCTTTTCAGTAACTGGGACACGCACCTTAGTTGAGATGCCCCTTAAGCCTTTAAGCAGCTCAACAAACAATTTGTCCATTTGCTGCAGGATCTCCTCCATAAACCCCTTCACATACTCCTTTATAGCTTGGCTCACTGCGGGTTCACTGTTTAAAGACTTCCCCATTCTGTCATGGGAACCATGCAAGGATTGTAGGTGTGAGCCTAATGTGCAGTGAGCCATGAAGTATGCTGGTTAAGGGGTTTCAAACAAGATATTTATTATAAACAAAACAGCAGAAATAAATAAATAGCTTCGCTGAGCAGAAAATACTGAACTGAAATGATAAAGTCCAGAGCAAGGTATCAGATATAGGGTGAGCCAGTCTCGTAGTCAGGAATCAAGCAGTAATCGTGTGGGTACAGAGAACAGAATATCCAAAGTCCAGCCAGAGGTCATACACGTGAATTCAATATGGGAACTGAGTGGCAAAACAAATGGGTTTACCGGTAGAGTAGGGGTAGTCCAAAAGGATCATAAATCGGGTACAGATGAAGGTCCAGAGGGAAACAGATAGGTGGTTCAGAGGATCCAAAAACAAGGAGCTATTCCAAAAACTGGTCAGCGTGGTGCAAGGTTCAGACTTCAATGGGGAAGTCCAGCACATGGGGTGTGACCTCCTTAAATACAGGGAAACTGGGCAGGATGATTTGCAGGTGATGGTCTGATTTGAATATACGAAATCAAAGTCCAGAACTGAACGTGGGAAAAAAAAAGAAAAACCAAAACAAAGTCCCGGCATCTGCATAAGAAATGCAGGACACGTCAAAAAGAGCAACAAATGGAGGCGTCAGAGGATCAGGAGGTCCAGACCATGACAGCGCCCAGGTGGGCCATGACACTGTGTGACAAGACACAGATCACCTCAATTCCCAAATGTTTTGTAGAAATTTGTGAATCCCAAAATACTTGCTGGCAGTGACAAGACACAGAAGATCACCTCAATTCCTAAATGTTTTGTAGAAATTTGTGACCCCCAAAATACTTGCTGGCAGTGACAAGACATAGAAGATCACCTCAATTCCCAAATGTTTTGTAGAAATTTGTGACCCTCAAAATACTGCGTGGCAGTGACAAGACACAGAAGATCACCTCAATTCCCAAATGTTTTGTAGAAATGTGTGACCCCCAAAATACTTGCTGGCAGTGACAAGACACAGAAGATCACCTCAATTCCCAAATGTTTTGTAGAAATTTGTGACCCCCAAAATACTGCGTGGCAGTGACAAGACACAGAAGATCACCTCAATTCCCAAATGTTTTGTAGAAATGTGTGACCCCCAAAATACTTGCTGGCAGTGACAAGACACAGAAGATCACCTCAATTCCCAAATGTTTTGTAGAAATTTGTGACCCCCAAAATACTGCGTGGCAGTGACAAGACACAGAAGATCACCTCAATTCCCAAATGTTTTGTAGAAATGTGTGACCCCCAAAATACTGCGTGGCACTGGTTGTGTGACAAGACACAGATCACCTCAATTCCCAAATGTTTTGTAGAAATTTGTGACCCCCCAAAATACTTGCTGGCAGTGACAAGACACAGAAGATCACCTCAATTCCCAAATGTTTTGTAGAAATTTGTGACCCCCAAAATACTTGCTCGCAGTGACAAGACACACATCACCTCAATTCCCAGATATTTGGTAGGAATGAGACCCCCCAGACCCCCCAGTAGCGTGGCAGACCGGCAATAAGAACACACAACAGCAATCTCTTATGAAATCTCTTCTCAAATGTCAAATTTAAAAGGAAACAAAATAGTCTTAGATTAAAGGGGCAAAGGTTTAAAAGTAACATCAGGAAGCATTATTTTACTGAGAGAGTGGTGGATACATGGAACAGTCTTCCAGTAGAAGTGGTAGAGGCCAAAACAGTAATTGAATTTAAGCAGGCATGGGATAGGCATAAGGCTATCCTAAACAAAAGATAAATCCAGGTCAAGTATCCATGTAATTGGGCAGACTAGATGGGCCGAAAGGTTCTTATCT
This sequence comes from Leptobrachium leishanense, assembly GCA_009667805.1. Lineage (NCBI taxonomy): Eukaryota > Metazoa > Chordata > Amphibia > Anura > Megophryidae > Leptobrachium > Leptobrachium leishanense. Next base: position 70,638 of record RXON01002412.1, read on the forward strand.
GCCGACATTTTTCTATGTTTCTATGTTTCTATGTGTGCAGAAGCGCTGCGTGGAAACCTTATATAGTGTGCTGCGGGACTTAGCTCTGTGAGCCCATGATTGGGCAAAATTTGCCCAATCAGGACTCTGAGCCGTCATTGGCATACTGTTGAACCTGTCTTGCACCAGACCTGTGTGGTCAGGTGCAAGGCTGTTGCCAATTACGAGCTTCAGGCCAGTGTAAAAGTGCATTGTGGGCCATTGTGGTGCATTTGTGGTCGAACTTGCGGCGAACACCCGGAAATGTTCGGAGTTTGCGACCAAAACGAACAGGCTAAGTTTGGTCCGAACGCCGAACCGAACAGCTCATCCCTAGTCAAGAATCACCGAATCGATCTGGGCATTGGGTGCGCCATTCAAGATACCCTCAGGCGATGTCTTTGAGCCCTGATAGGCTCAGAAAAGAGTGAGTTTGACTACCCACTTTTATATATTTAATTTACTGTTTAATGAACTTCTCTTTTGTGTCTATTTTTCATATTTTTCCTAGAAATATTCAAAGACGTTTTATTACCAGTCAGGTCACGATATAAAGCGAATCCAATATAACGTGAATCCAATACTGTACTGTATGTATGAAAATCCTTTATATTTTATGACATATGAGCGCTGGGCATTCCATTATTTTTATTGCATTTTTTATTTTTGGTGTATAGGGGAATACATCTGGTTGCCTTCAGTGACATTGTCTATTGATATTCCATTTCTTTGTTTGTTCCCACATCTTCTATTTTTATTTTCTATACATTATAAAAGAAAGATGTGTTGGAGTTGGCGCTTCTTGTCCTGTTAGTGGTTCCTTCTGCTGCACCCGTGGCTAAAAAGTGTGGTTTCCTTACAGGGTTTATTTATTTTATTTATTTATAAAGGATTTTACCAGGAAGGATACATTGAGATTTCTCTCATTTTCAAGTATGTCCTGGGTTCAAGAACATTGAATTGTTACAGTGTTACAGAAATACAAAGTAATAAAATGCTAAATATTAAAAAGAAATTGCACAAATATACAGAATAACAGAAAATAAATATAGTCCCTATGTTACATGTTTACAGGCGCATTCTGTATTGAGGTATGTTAATAGAGATCTCTTAAGTGACTTTAGACTGGGGAAGATTTGATGGTGTCTGGGAGGTTATTCCATAATTGTGGTGCTTTGTAGGAAAATGAGGATCGAGCCACTGTCTTTTTGCATTGTGGTATTGCAAGTAAGGTGCTGGTCCTGGATCTGAGGTTATAGGATGAGGGAACTGCTGGGTGAAGCAGTCTATTCAGGTAGGGTGGTAGTTTCCCAGAAAAGCTCTTAAACACCAGGTTGCAGTGGCGACTCTAGGAACAATATTTAGGGGGGGCACAGAAGATACCGCATTCAAAACTGGGGGGGCACTAATAATTTTCACCACTAAATCATATCACTGAATAAAACTAAGAGCCCTATCACCTGGTGTGAGCTAAAACACCATCGCTAAAGGAAACATTTAGCGTGAGTCTCTAAAACGTAGTGCCCGACGACCTACTAACAGATCACCTTGTCTGCAGTAGTCCATGAACAAGGTCGTTTGGCGCACGCTAGGAAAACTCTAAGACCCGGGCTGAGTCCCAGCGCTAATGCGGTTGTGTACAGGATAGAACTGGTTTTTTTTTCCAGTGCAGAGTGCCGAGCCGTACCTATCTCCTGCCCTCACAAGCTTGAATATGAACACATCCAATGAATAACCTCACACCCCTCCATTATTAAAATCATCCAAGGTGGCCGTATCATCCATGGTTTGATGCACAAATATATTAACCCCTTAATGACCCCTGACGTACCATGTACGTCCTGTCCTCAGGTCTCCCTTAGACCCGCGGACGTACAGCGTACGTCAGCGGCGCCAAATCCCCCTCCCGCACGATACTCACCTCCCTCGTCGGCTCCCACGGCGATCTGGCAGGGAGGAAGCCTGCCCATGTGATTTACATGGGCAGGCGAGGCTGATGACGTCGCCACGCTGCGTGGTGACGTCATCAGAAGGTGCCCCCATGTGTTTCAATGGAGGGGAGGGGGGGCTCCTTCGGAGCCCTCTATCTCCCCAACCATTGAAGCTAGGGAGATGCCGTTTGCACCACTGGAGAGGGGAGAGCCTCCCCTTTCCAGCGGTGTATGGCATTAACAGTTTCGCCGCCGGATCGCTTTTCGGCGCCAATTGGCGCCAAAACGCGATTCAAACCTGGAGGGGGGCTGACATCTTGGATGTCAGCCAAGCCTCCAGTTCCCCCCCCACCCACTGACAACCTCACCATATGTGTGAGGATGTCAGTGGGCCAGTTAACCCTCTAGCTGCCATGTAGAGATAAGGGGATCCTAAGGATCCCTTTATCTCCCGATCCATGGCAGCTAGATGGTCATATTTGCCATCATTTAAAAGGCCTGATTATGGCCTTTCAAATGATACCAAACATGACCAGGTTTGGTTTAAAAAAAAAAAAAAAAAAAAAAAAAAAAAAATTAAATAAAAAATAAAAAAATATATATTTTTTTAAAAGTTTTTTTGTCTGGGGGGAGTTTAATTAAATAGGACCTAGGCTGTCATCTAAAAATAATTAGCACAAAATGGTCAGAATGAGCGCAGCGCACATAGGTGAACTGTCTCAGCAGTGAAGGGGTAAAAAGCAAACGCATGTTAAAATTGGGTATTTCTAGTCTCGGGACAAAATTTTGAACCTATTTAGCCGGGGTCTTTTTGGGTGGTTGTAGATTTTGGGGATTAAATTACGAAAAAGTGTGTTTTTACCATTTTTTTCCTCATATTTCATATTTTTTTTTTACAGTAAATTATTCGATATGATGGAAATAATGGTATTTCTAGAAAGTCCATTTAATGGCGGGAAAAAGGGTGTATAATATGTGTGGGTCGAATAAACGAGTAAGAGGAAAAATTGTCCTAAACACTAACAGCGCTGAAACGTAAAAACAGCAGCGGTCACTAAAAGACGGATTTGTGTAAAACCGCCCAGTCACTAAGGGGTTAAGGCTGATGGGCATTGCATGATAAATGCCACCCAGCAGCATGTAGAAGCCTTACACTGCATTTAATAGATCCAAAAGGAAAGTCAGGTGGGCAACAAAAATTTCCCTGCTGCAGCATATAAATAATAAATGTACGTAAAAGTATAAACTCGGGTACACCTCAACGTGGATCAATGGAGTGGGGGTCTCTTGCTCCACAGCCCCAATAACCAGAAAAATAGAAAGAACTCCAAAATCCACAAAATAATTTCAAATGGATTTAATCCAACATCAAGAAAGGCAACGATTCGACCAACTGGTCTTTGTCAAGCCTAAAACATAATGACACAACTGGGAATAAATAGCACCACAGATCAATTAAGTAATCAATTAATCATTACAACAACCGGTCTGTGTGTGCCAACCCAGTAATTAAAAACAATTGTCTACATATTGATTCATCAATTATCTCATTAACCACAGTCAATTATGGAGACATTATTTATTAACATAGATCAATTGTAGACATAGATTGCCTATGAAAGAAAGAGAAGCAATTCTACAGATCTAAATGTAGAAGGGAGGGAGGCACTTTATTACTGCAACGATCTCATTAGTCCTAAATAACCTCATGCTTGAATCTGCAACAATGGAAGGAATTTAAATACCTATAAGGTTATTTTACATAAATACGTATAATTAATCATTTATAGAAAAGGTGAAAAATCTGATTCTCTATTGAGGCCATGTGGCCAGAGGGTATTAAGGTGGTGGATCCAATATAATTCCTTTCTCTTGAGCAATTTTTCTCTGTCCCCGCCTCTTGTCAACTTAGGTACTTCATCGATTACCTGGTAGCGTAGCTGTGAGATATCATGTCCACTACATAAAAAATGTTCAGGGACAGGAAGTTCGGTCTTTTTTTTCCAGTGCAGAGTGCCGAGCCGTACCTATCTCCTGCCCTCACAAGCTTGAATATGAACACATCCAATGAATAACCTCACACCCCTCCATTATTAAAATCATCCAAGGTGGCCGTATCATCCATGGTTTGATGCACAAATATATTAAGGCTGATGGGCATTGCATGATAAATGCCACCCAGCAGCATGTAGAATCCTTACACTGCATTTAATAGATCCAAAAGGAAAGTCAGGTGGGCAACAAAAATTTCCCTGCTGCAGCATATAAATAATACATGTTTCAGGGCAAGACTTATTCACATGTCCCTTCAGGTCACCCTAATAATCAACCGTTTACATACTATGAATAAGCCCCAGCATAAAATGTCTAAAATGAGGCAATATATTAGAATTAGGATATATGTGGATAAGGATACATTTATATAAAAGAGCCGACTGCAACAGCAACGACAATGCGAACCAGATCCATTGCTATGGTGTATGGGCCAAGAGAATACCAGTGCTGCATTCCTTTCAATTGTCTGTTAATTTTGGGCGAGGATCTGTTTTTTCAGTTTTTTTGGAGTTAGCACCAGGGTTGAGCAGTAGGTAAAATGTTGCAATCAGCGCCCCTCAAAAAATTAGCGCTGGCACCAAGTGATCTGTTAGCTGCAAAAGCGCTAGAGATCTCTAGCGCTCCCGGAAAATACAGTAAGCTCGCGGTACAAATCACTAATAACAATGCACTAAGTGATTTTTCCCATTTGTAGCGGAGGCAAAGGATTTGTTGGTGCTAGACTCGATTAATCTGGCGCTAACGCAAAACCATGTCAACGCAAGGGTTAGCTCACACCAGGTAATAGTGCCTTAATAAGTATATATAAATAAGATTGCAGAACCCCAGAGTAATGTGATGCAATGATACCTTTTTATTGTACTAGCCCAGGAGTCTGCAACCTTAAACACTCAAAGAGCCATTTGGACCCATTTCCCGCAAAAAAGAAAACACTGGGAGCCGCAAACCCCTTTTGACATCTAAAATGAAGATAACACTGCATATATCGTTTTTTACCTTTATGCTATGGGTGGGGAGGGGTACTCTAAACTAAAACTTTTAATAATATTTTTTTTAAAAAAATCAATCTCCATGTCATTAGTATAAAAAAATATATATTTAAATTAATTACAGTTACAAGTATTTATAAAGCGCCAACAAATTCTGTAGCGCTGTACAATGGGAGAGACCAAACATACAGGTGCATCTCAATAAATTTGAATGTCGCGGAAAAGTTCATTTATTTTATTAATCCAACTCAAATTGTGAAACTTGTTTATTAAATAAATTCAATGCACACAGACTGAAGTAGTTTAAGTCTTTGGGTCTTTTTAATTGTGATGATTTTGCTCACATTTAACAAAAACCCACCTATTCACTATCTCAACAAATTAGAATATGTTGACATGTCAATCAGCTAATCAACTCAAAACACCTGCAAAGGTTTCCTGAGCCTTCAAAATGGTCTCTCAGTTTGGTTCACTGGGCTACACAATCGTGGGGAAGATTGCTGATCTGACAGTTGTCCAGAAGACAATCATTGACACCTTCACAAGGAGGGTAAGCCACAAACATTCATTGCCAAAGAAGCTGGCTGTTCAGAGTGCTGTATCCAAGCATGTTAACAGAAAGTTGAGTGGAAGAAAAAGATGCACAACCAACCGAGAGAACCGCAGCCTCCAAAGACTTGCCAAGAAAAATCAATTCATGAATTTGGGTGAACTTCTCAAGGAATGGACGGGGCTGGGGTAAAGGCATCATGAGCCACCACACACAGACTTGTCAAAGAATTTGGCTACAATTGTCATATTCCTCTTGTTATGCCACTCCTGAACCACAGACAATGCTTGGGCTAAGGAGAAGAAGAACTGGACTGTTGCTCAGTGGTCCAAAGTCCTCTTTTCAGATGAGAGCAAGTTTTGTATTTCATTTGGAAACCAAGGTCCTAGAGTCTGGAGAAAGGATGGAGAAGCTCATAGCCCAAGTTGCTTGATGCCTAGTGTTAAGTTTCCACAGTCTGTGATGATTTGGGGTGCAATGTCATCTGCTGGTGTTGGTCCACTGTGTTTTTTTGAAAACCAAAGTCACTTCACCCGTTTAACGAGAGATTTTAGAGCACTTCATGCTTTCTTCTGCCGACCTGCTTTTTAAAGATGAAGATTTCATTTTCCAACAGGATTTGGCACCTGCCCACACTGCCAAAAGCACCAAAAGTTGGTTAAATGACCATGGTGTTGGTTTGCTTGACTGGCCAGCAAACTCACCGGACCTGAACCCCATAGAGAATCTATGGGATATTGTCAAGGGGGAAATGAGAAACAAGAGACCAAAAAAAACGCAGATGAGCTGAAGGCCACTGTCAAAGAAAGTTGGGCTTCCATAGCACCTCAGCAGTGCCACAGACTGATCACCTCCATGCCACGCCAAATTGAGGCAGTAATTAAAGCAAAAGGAGCCCCTACCAAGTATTGAGTACATTTACAGTAAATTAACACACTTTCCAGAAGGCCAACAATTCACTAAAATGCTTTTTTTATTGGTCTTATGAAGTATTCTAATTTTTTGAGGTGGGTTTTTGTTAAATATGAGCCAAATTATCACAACTAAAAGAACCAAAGACTTTAAACTACTTCAGTATGTGTGCATTGAATTTACATAATACACAAACTTCACAATTTGAGTTGAATTAATGAAATAAATTAACTTTTCCATGACGTTCTAATTTATTGAGATGCACCTGTATATCTATACACAAAACACACAGAACAGTAGGAGGTAGGACTCTGCTCGAGAGCTTAATGCAGCCATGCCATGAATGATGCCATTTATTTATAATTATTAAATTTCTTCTCCCCATAAATATTAACCCCACCAGGCCCCACATATATAATAATCCCCAGGTTCCCACATATATATAATACTCACCCAGGACCCCCATATATAACTCACCCAGGTTCCCCATATATAATAACCCCCAGTACCCATGTATAAATGAATAACCCCCAGCCCCACCATGTATAATACTCCTCAAGTGTCTCCCTATGTATGAATTAATAACCCCCAGGCCCCCATGTATAAATTTATAACCCTCAGCCCCCATGTATTATTAGTATTAGCATACTATTGGACAACCACCACGAGCCAACATCTTCCATTACGCTGTGCCAAGAGCAAGCGCACATCATGGTGATGGTGATAGATCCCAGGACAGTGGCCGGCGGAGTGTGGGGAAGCTCCAGGTCGGGGTTGTCTGCGCCCTAGCATGAGCACCATCCCGGGAGCCGCAGCATGGCGATGAAAGAGCTGCACACGGCTCCAGAGCCGCGGGTTGCTGACCACTGTACTAGCCTGATACTTAAATTCAATATTTTATTTGCCGCAATTCGGCAGTTTTTGCTGAATGTCTGATAGCTGCTTCAGCGACTCCACTTTTAGCAAATTACAGTGACCATTCGCTAAATAGAAATTCACTATATTGTCGGCGAAATTAATTCCCCGAAATGTGACGAAAAGCAGAGGATCTAAAAAGATGATTAGACTCTTTAGATTCTAACTTCCATAGTAACCCCTAAAATTCCATAAACCAGGGAAATACAATAAAAATAACAATGTGGCATTTAGCTACCCCTTAACCCCTAAATTGCCATTAATCAAGGTAAAACATGAAATTAATACACTGTGAGGCATGTAGCCTACCCATTAACCCCTACAATGCCATTACTCAAGGAAAAAATTAAATGTATACTGTGAGGGATGAAGCCTACCCATTAACCCTTAATATACAACTAAACCAAGGCAAAAACTAACGTAATACACAATGTAATGTATAGTCTGAACATTAACCACTTCACTGCTGAGCCATTTCAACCCTGTGAAAATGTTTAAATAATAACAGGCACTTAAACTTAATGTTTTTTGACTTTTACTTCACACTGAATATGGTCATGATGGGTATCATTGGAAAGGCCAGAATCAGCCCTTTACAATGACACCTAGATCTTCCATATACGATGTACAGGGGCGGAGATACAGCGGTCCGAAGAAGTGTGGAAGCTGGATGCTGATTTTTGGTGGGGGGGGGGCACATGGGGGGGCAAGGAATAACCTAGGGGGGGCAATTGCCCCCCCTTGCCCCCCTGTAGAGTCGCCTATGCCAGGTTGGATAGGTGAAGATCCATAAAGCAAGGGATGGGACAGTCTGGAAACATTGTTTCCTAGTTTGTAACAGATCTGTCTACTGTAGAATTTCATTTTGCTTTACCAAGCACAGCACACCCTTGAGTTATCCTTTTTGTCTTTCATATATATTATGGACCCTCGAAGGCCCGTTGTTTCCTTTTCTGCTCGACAGATTAACTACATTCTACATACTGGGGTGCTGTGCTAATGTGAATGTGCCTGATAGCCAAGGGGCCTTAATAAATGCCCAATTTCTTATATTTACATCTTGTATTGTACTACCTGGATCCTTTTTATAAGTACTCTATTAAAAGTAAATTTTTAATCCTTGTTCACACCAATTTGTGTATAGGCCATTGCGACCATCCTGTTGAGAATTTTCCTTTTACCTGCACAAAGGTACATCATACCACATTCACCTAGGTATATTTATTTTCTTTCTGATAATTTTTTAGGGTTACCCCCTTTCCTCCACGCTCAGACACTCCTGTCTTTCTATTTGCACACTCCTGAGCACCTATTTCTTGTGCATGCATATTACATGAGTTTGCAAAATTCTTTCCAAGAACAATCAAAACTGTTCCTGGAACAGTCTAGTCCTCAATCCTCAGTGATTCTGATGTTGATCAGACTAGTCCTGAGATTTGCTAAAATCTACATTTGTTCCTCTATGGGGCTGGCCAGACTGCCAAGGCTCTGTACTCTGTCAGTGTGGTTAATTCTTTTACTTCCATGTTTTTTACTGTACTTTTGAATTACTAATGACTCTCTGTGATACACTCATACACACCGCACGTTACTAAGAGTTGTATTGTTGTGACACACACAAACATGGCACGTGTTTTTTTTCGGGGGGGGGGAGAGGCATTTCATCCATCGCTCCAGGCAGCACTGCGGCTTGGGCCGCCCTTGATTGTAATACTAACGCTAATTAACTCTTTGCGCTCCCCATGTTTAGCATAGGGAGCACAAAGTACAGTAACCTCACGCTGAAAGCGCAAGATTCCAATCGCAAACGTTTTTTTTAACCAGTTAGCATTTGGTTTGTAATATGGGTGGCCCGCGCTAGGGCCACCAGGGCTAACGTTATGGCTCACTAGCGTTATCGCATTAGCGATAGGAATGTAATAGTGCCCTGTATGTTTTGAACTTGACTCTTTTTCCATCACTAGTTATTTGTTCGCATTTCTGAACACCAGGTGGCGTGAGCTTATAAGTAATGCGTTACACTTGACAGGTGTTACTTGTATACACTATTGAATGTCTTTGTATAAGTTGTCATTGCATCTAATAAGAACACGTAAACTTTAAGGTGATTGCGCCTGTTTCTATAGGTATATTTATATTCACAACGCATTTGTATGTTATTTGACCCAACAGCTGCTGCAGTAGGGTTTCCTATATACAGACCACTCTTATATACCATAAAGTAATCGTTGTGCCACGGAAGGTCCCTTTTCTTATTTGTACATTGAACTCCAGCAATAGCAGAATTCTGCAGTTTTAAACCTTCCAGCATTGGCTGCACTACCACAAACTGGTTTAGGCTAGGGTCAAATGAACGCTTTTTTCGCAGCGAACGTCAAAAAGTGCGTCCGAACGCATTGACGTGTTTTTTCACAGAAAGCGCTTAAACGGTCATACGATGCACATTTTTGTGCGTGATTTTTTACAGATCCAAACCAGGAAACTTTGGGCGTCTGGACATTATGTTGGCCGGACATGAGCAGCGTCTGACGTCTCCTAATCACGCACAGATGCCGCTAGCGGACGCAGCGCACTCTGTACGTCAGTACTAGCGGTTTAACGTTCTCGAAAAAATGCGTTCATTTTCCACTTGCGTTGGGTGGCCGGACTTTCGTGCGGCCGTACTTCGTATATTGGCCGTCATTGCGCGTCATTTGCTGCTAGTGCGGCCGTGATTAAGTGCGCCTAAACGCACGTTAAAAGTGCGCTAGTCTGACCCCAGCCTAATACTCCTTGCATTCAGGGCTCTGTCATAAGGATCCCCTTTTCTCAGTGACCAAATCATGTTACTATCAACTTAAGAACATTGCTCACGTTCGCCCCTTTCTGATGCAAGATACCACAAAGGTGTTGGTTCATGCTCTTGTTATTTCACGGCTTGATTACTGCAACTCGCTCCTCATTAGCCTCCCTAACTCCCATATTGCCCCTTTGCAATCTGTAATGAGTACAGGTGCCAGGCTTATTTTTCTCACCCGATGCTCCTCGTGTACCTCCTCCTCTGCCAGTCCCTCCATTGGCTTTGTGTACAGTTACATTTCAGGGTACAGTTTAAAATACTGATGCTCACTTGCAGATCGCTCGATAACGCGACCCCTCCTAACATGTATTCTTTACTCTGCACGCTGGTCCCTTCTAGACCACTCCGGTCGGCAGGTGACCTCTGCCTTGTCTCTGTCTACACCCACACTGCCAACTCTTGGCTCCATGACATATTTCCAGATGGCAAACCCTGGCAACCCAGATTTTTCTGAATTACAAGTTTCTCTTGGCTAAGAGCTGGATTTTGGTTCACAGTGACCTCATATGTCATCATCCAATCCTTTGTGGGTGTAGAAATGACAAGGTAACTTTTAAAAAAAAAACAATTCCGAAATGGAGAACCCGTTACTGCATTTTTCCAAGAAAATGCAATTAGAACCAAAATTAAATACTTTTTTTATATATTTTTTTCGTTTGTTCATTTTACATGGTCCTCTTTGGTTTCACTGGAAAGGCCAGATACCTCAATTGACCATGCAGGGTGTATGCTTGGGGTTTTTATGTTTATTATTTGATTAGCAGGTCTGTTCACTAAAGGTGAAGCTCAGGATAAGTGGCAGGAGAAGAGAACAATCTAGACCAGTGGTTCCCAACTGCGGTCCTCACGTACCCCCAAAAGGCCAGGTTTGCCAGATATCTGAAGCACAGCACAGGTGATATGATTTGCTGCTCAGTGATTGCAGGATTCAGTCTGCATTTCCCCAAGGCAGTCCTCAAAATCTGACCTGTTAGGGGTATTTGAGGACCGCGTTTGGGAACTACTGATCTAGACAAATAGCAGATTTGGAAAATTAGATAAATGGGAGAATTTTCTGATTTGGGTATTTTGACCTAGATTTTTCAGCGAATAGTGAATAGACCTGTAGATGTTTGGTTGCCATTAGCTGCATCCTGCTTCTGTTGCGTTACTTTCCTCTCCCTCTCCGTGAGCACTAGAGCTATGATAGAAATCTGTTTAACTTTAGGGTCAGATTCAGGGTTTCCTTAGGATATTTTATTTGTTTACATTGTACTAATTTGGGTTGTTTTTGTTGCTACTGTTGGCATTTTGTGTACCTGCTTCTGTGGACAATAGGATGGGACTCTATTGGTAGATGGGGAACAGTGATAAGGGTGGATAATAAATTTTTGGCTTCGTACGAGATGTAGTAATTTATTATGAGTTAGCCCCAGCACATGCATCACACATAATGTTAGAATTTACTCCTTTGTGTGGTTTATGTTTTCTATGTTTGTCTTTTTCTATTCATGGATAATGGATGCCTTTTACACTCTCCTAGGGGTGGTGTGTTGACCAACTTCAATTCTTTATTTTTCTCCACAAATTAGATACTTCGGGACCTAAGAGCTTAAACAGGGCATTTAGCTTTGACTTTTTAGCTTGAACTTTTGACATAGTGTGACATAATCCTATTGGTTTTCTGCTCAGAATCCATGAGGACGCATGTGGACTATAATGATAGGTCATAGTGTAGAGATATTTTATGACTTCTTTAATAGGTCAGGGATATATTAATTATGACGTATATTTTTCTTATTGTATATATATATATATGTATATTATTGACAGTGCCTCCAATACCAGTGGTATAAGTTGGTATTTTACCCTTACGATAAGGATTAATAGCCAATCAATGAATATACGTCTTAACAAATATATGGTGCGTTATCCCGAGTTCTTTTGATGCTGTCTAGATATTTTTAGACACAATAAAATCAATAAAGATGATATAAGACTGCGTAACGGTAAAAAAATTCAAGCCAAAATTTATGCACACGTCAAGTTTCATACAATCCATATGTTATCAACGGATTAGCGAGATGCAATTTCAAAAGTGATTATAGATCGTGATTAGTAGCGATACTGCGACACGCAATAATCGAATGGACAAATATTTTAGGTTTATAGACCGCACCACATATATACACGCCTCCGTTCTTAAACACCAAGTTTCATTCTACTCACTTATTTCTTTCCCATTATAAACCAATCCTCCACCTGGATAAAATAAACACTCAGTTACTGGGCATCACCTGCAGCACAATTTATTATTGTGGGGGCCTATTCACTAAATGCAACTTCCTTCAGGGAGATACATAACACACTCGATAGGTAGATTATCTCTTCCACAGATCAATCACAGCATTTCATTCAATATACATTAACCCAAAACTTCCTATTGATTTCTATGCATTCAATGAAAGGGCTGCAAGATGTATATGAAATGGGTTATGCTCGTTTTACTAATGGGGCTGATGGTACTTGATATGTGAAAACTATTTCACGGTTCCAGCTTATCTCACTATGGGTACACAATTGATCTTTAGATGTCCACATCCAGTATTCTTGGAATATAAATAATTTCACTAAATTATGGCGCAACTAAGCCGCCATAATAGTTTCTCCCTTAGCGCTCGTCTGCAGTAGAGCGGAAAGGCTGATACTATTCTACTGTTTAGGCTTCAACAGCAAAATAATTCATTTATATTCCTTTAATTTGTGATGGACATCTAAAGTAAGGACTATGCAAATAGAAAATAGATCAAGTTATTCAGGTATACTTTACCTTCTGGTAGTGAAGATAGAATGGTGTATGGTTAGGGTGTGGTCGCGTCTTATTGGAGTGGCTGATGGTATCTGCCCTTTCTCCCCTCCAAGCGTTCCTCAGGTCTCTCCCCAAGCTTTCTTTCAGGGTCTCTTTCTTTCAGTGTAGTCCCCTTCCTCTGGAGTGTCCCCTCTATATAGTGGTCTTCCGCCCAGTTTTAGATCTAGCCCATCACTATGTGGCCTCATTTGATTGGAGGATATATATACTCATTAACTCCATAGATCTGTCCAGGTGTTATATTACCGAGATGGCGATCTCAGATCAACCATCAACCTTCTGCAGGAATTAATTTATGTATTTGGCCAATCTTTTACTGGTTTGGGGTCGTTTTATTCCTATATCCCGGGACTCCATAGATTTTTTTAACAATATCAATATCATTTCTATTGTTGAATCGCCGGCATACTTCACCACGGCGTGCATGCATTTCATACACCCCTTATTTATATCCAGAGATATGTGGGTATGAGGTGGTTCTGAAGACATGCATTCCTTCATTCATTCCTTCGTGATATCATCTTTAAGATTCATTCATAATTACCAGACTTAATCTGTTTTATAAATGTTAATACACAAGACATTTGTTATGTAATAATCAATTAAATGTGGTATGGCCTCTGTCTTTTATAAGACACCAAGATTATCTATTATAACTGACCACATAAATTAAATATTCAAATACCATATAGTGTTAGATCATATCGCCGAATAGTATAGCATTACAAACTGGTGGAGTTTGTGGCTGTATACTCTATCACGGTGGAGGGTATCACCATCTCCCCATCAAACCAAGTTCGCTGTCTTGGAGTTACACTGGACTCTGCTCTTTCCTTCATCCCCCACATCAAGTCTCTTTCCTCCTCCTGCCGATACCAACTGCGTAATATTTCCAGAATTCGGCCATTTCTTACCGCTGTCACCACAAAACAACTCATACACGCCCTGGTAATCTCCCGACTCGACTATTGCAATAATCTCTTATCTGGCCTCCCTCTGTCCCGCCTCTCCCCCTACAATCCATCCTGAACGCCTCCGCCAGGCTAATTCACCTCACCCGCCGCTCTGTCTCTGCCGCTCCCCTCTGCGAGTCCCTTCACTGGCTCCCCATCCACTGCAGAATTAAGTTCAAAATCCTTATCCTTACCTACAAAACCCTCACTAACTCAGCGCCCCACTACCTGTCCTCACTAATCACCAAATACACCCCAGCCCGCTCCCTAAGGTCAAACAGTGACCTGCGCCTAGCTTCTCCCCGCATCACCTCTTCCCATGATAGACTGCAGGATTTCTCACGCGCAGCCCCCACTCTCTGGAACGCTCTCCCTCGTGCTGTCAGACTTTCCCCTAACTTCTCTTCCTTCAAACGCTCCCTGAAAACATTCCTATTTAGGGAAGCCTACCACCCAACTCACTGATGCAACCATCAATCACTCTCACCTTACAGTCCTCTCCTCCTGTTTCCAACCCCAACCCTCCTAGATTGTGAGTTCCTACGGGAATAGGGCCCTCATCTCCTCCTGTACTGTTTGTCAAATGTTGTTCAATGTATTGTAACCCTGTCTATACTGTGCTTATTGTACAGCGCTGCGGAATATGCTGGCGCTTTATAAATAAAGAATAATAATAATAACTGGTTATACAGGTCATTTAACCTTCTCTGGGTTTTTTTCTTCTACAGGTTGGGCAACCCATTGTCCAAATGTTTATATGGCTTTCAGAGTTTCGATCTGACAAAATAAACACAATACTGGAATACATATACTAGGATAAGGATAAGAGCAGCTGTCATTGTGTTCCCTTACTTCTAAGCAATTTGATCTAACATCTGTTTTTTTTTTCACAACCAGAATCAATTAAGACTGTCTCTGATCAATGGAAATGTCTTCCCTTGTATGCGTAAAGACAACGAGTTTAACTTATCCATTGTCTTTAGAACGCATATTCTTGTTACATCTTAGCCACGTAGACGAATTGCCTGGGTGAAGTAATTCCTGGCCCCAAATTTAAACAGTCCTGCGAAATATAGAAATTTCATATCTGAACTGCTCTGACAATAGTAATAACATTAATTTATATTGTTTTCTATTATTCTCTGTCAAAAAATTATTAATATTTGTTGGTGTAGGATTTTGATGTAAATTCAGTACTTAAAGGGATACTCTATTAAATAGAGTTTATTGCCCTTAACCCCTTAATGACCAGGCGGTTTTACGATTGTCAGTCCGAAAGTGCCCACTGCTGTTTTAACGTTACTGTTTTGTGTGCGTTTAAGTCTAATTTTCCTCTTACTCGTTTATGGAACCCACACATATTATAAACCGTTTTTCTCGCTATTCAATGGACTTTCTAAAGATACCATGATTTCAATCATAACCTATAATTTACTATAAAATATTATGAAATATGATGAAAAAATTGAAAAAAACACATTTTTTTCAAAATTTAATCCCCAAAATCTACAACCGCCAAAAGAGACCCTGACTAAATAGTTTTGAAATTGTGTCCTGAGATAAGAGATACCCAATTTTTACATGTTTTTGCTTTTTAACCCCTTCACTGCTGAGTCATTTCACCTCTCTGCACTGAGCTCATTTTGACTGTTTTATGCTCATCATGTTTAAACGTCAATTGAAGTCCAATTTTATTATACCCAAGACAAAATTATTATTATATATATTTTTTTTTTAAATTTTACACCAAACCTAGTCATGTTTGGTATCATTGGAAAGGCCATTATCAGACATTTCCAATGACACCAATCATGTCCTCTAGCTGCCATGGATCAGGAGGATCCTCCTAGCTCCACTTGGCAGCTAGGGGATTAACTGGTCGGCATACGGCACCAACGTCAGTGGGTGGGGGGGTGACCCAGAGGCTTGGCTGACATCCAAGATGTCAGGCACTTCCTGGTTTGAATCACGATCCGACACCTAAGGGGCTAAAGAGAGGCACTGCTGAAAAGGGCACACTCTGCCCTTTTCAGCGTTACCTTTCTTTTTTTTCTAACCTAAGCCATGTGGGAAGGAGAGGCGTCCAAAGGACCCCCCCCCTTCCCCTTTCAGACTCCCCCTGCAGATGCAGGGGGATGCCTGAAAGTGACATTATCACACATGGCGATGACGTCATCGCGATGGCTGGGGCCCATGAAAACGTTGGGCAGACTTCAACAAAGTCATTCTAATGTGGAACCCTGGTCAGAGAGGTGAGTATAGGGAGGAAGGAGGGGGGGTTAAAGGACCATGACGTGCATAGTACGTCCTTGGTCCTTAAGGAGAATTTTCCCCAGGACGTACTATGTACGTCAGTGGTCCTTAAGAGGTTAAATATTTGGGCAGATGCTGCTGCCCAATATTCTTTTCAATGTTTTTGTAATTTTTAGTAAATTTACTCACCTTTGGTCCCTCGCCGCACGCACCTCCTCCTCTTTTGCTCAGGGACTTCGGAACCAAGAATGCCCTGAAGGTTTTCTGTGCAATTTGCGCTCCTACGCAACTTGAGTAGCACGTACAGATTCCACACTACTACTGGACTTATGCATTTTACTTATGCAAGTTCCATAGCACCTGCGTAGAACACTGAATCAGAGTTGAGCGCATATGCCCAGATCCGATCCATTGGCTGCCTCTCTGAGAACGCTCTCTATCACAGGCAGTCTAAGGGTGACATCATCATGCTCTCTGCTTGCTGACAGCACTAGTGACTGATCTGGTGACTGGCAGCCAGAAAATTCAAAATCCCAAATGCTGGTGACACTTGGTGGGGTGGAGGAAACTCCTCCACTTAATCTAGTGTTTTCACAATATCAGAGGAGCTGGGGGGGCACTCCTCACATCCTGACCCCTTTTAAAAAAAAGTGGTCAGGATGTGTAAAGCATTAGTGTGTATAACGCACTTCAATATACAATGCAGTTAAAAATTATAATAATGCTGTAAAATCATAATCTCTATTCAAACCATGAGACTAAACCAATGTATGAATCCAGAAAGGTTCACGTTTTTCAAGCATGCCCACTCTGTCGCCCCACTCTATGAGGAAAAAGGACTGTATCTGCAGCCTGAAATTTAAGCTGAGCCACAGTGTCCCTGTTCAACATAAGTTATGGAACCGGTTTGTCAACCTGTCACCGAGTTTCTGAGTGGTTTCCCCCACGTATACAAGTCTGCATGAACACTTAATTATGTAAACCACAAAAGAACTCCCACAGGTTAAAAAAACAAAAAAAACATAAATTTTTCAATGGCTTGTATGTATCAGATACGTCTTGTTTAGTTTAACCCCTTCACTGCTGAGCCATTTCACCCTGCTTACTGAGCTAATTTTGACTATTTTGTGCTCATTATGTTTAAACACAATTTGAAGTCTTGTTTTATTGTAGGACCCAGACAAATTATATATCCTTATTTTCACCAGACTCGGCAGATTCATAATATATCATTATCATATGTATATGTCATGTCCTGCCAGAATGCTATAACAAAAAATTGCACTCTGCACAACATGGGGATAAAGGGGTGTGAAGAGGCGCATTTCGCAGGTACAATCTGAAGAGGCTAGGATTGTACCAGGCAAACCGAGTCTCTTCACACCATTTTACCCCCATATTATGCAGATTAAAGAATATATTTTTTAATATACCTACTCCCCTCATCGTTCACATCCTAGCTGGCTCCTGCCATCTGCCCTCTCCACCACAAAGTTTTTACTGCAGCCAGAAGTTTGTACTACACCACGTAGCCTGTGGCAAATTTGGTGGAGCACTTGAACTTTTGAAATTGTTCGAGTTCGAATGCAGGCATTTGAGGCATTATTCACTATTATGTATTTCTGCTTTTTATATTGCATGTGAAGACTAGGGATGAGCTGTTCGGTTCGATCGGTTCGGAGTTCGATTCGAACATCGTCTGTTCGTGAACTATGAACATTTCCGCATGTTCGCCGCATGTTCGCCCACAATGCACCACAATGCACTTTTCCCACTGGCCTGAAGCTTGTAATTGGCTACAGCCTTGCACCTGACCACAGGTCAGGTGCAAGACAGGTTCAAGACTATGCCAATCACGACTCAGAGTCCTGACTGGGCAAATTTTGCCCAATCATGGGCTCACAGAGCTAAGTCCCGCAGCACACTCTATAAGCCTTCACACAGCGCTTCAGCACGTGTTTGAGAGGAGATTGTTCTTGTGTTAGTGTGTGTTCTCACTGCCAGTCTGACTGCCACCAGCTACTGGGGGGGGTCTCATTTCTACAAAATATCTGTGAATTGTTCTAATCTGTGTGTTCTCACTGCCACCAAGTATTTTGGGGGTCAGTAATTTCTACAAAATATCTGGGAATTGTTCTAATCTGTGTGTTCTCGCTGCCACCCAGTAATTTGTGGGTTAGTAATTTCTACAAAGTATTTGGGAATTGTTAAAATCCGTGTGTTCTCACTGCCACCCAGTATTTTGGGGGGTCAGTAATTTCTACAAAATATTTGGGAATTGTTATAATCTGTGTGTTCTCACTGGCTGTCACCAAGTATTTTGGGGGGTCAGTAATTTCTACAAAATATTTGGGAATTGTGGTAATCTGTGTCTTGCGACTCACTGCCACCCATCAGGGGGTCTCTCTGATTTATAAGAGGTTTCTGGGAATTGTAATCTGTGTCTTGTCACTGGCTGCCAGCTATCAGGGTGTCTCACTGAGTTATACCAGAGTTCTGGAAATCTTTAATCTTTATACCACAGTTGAATCAGAGTTCTGCAGCATTTCTCCAATTTTTATAACCGAGTTGAATCAGAGTTCTGTATATATTTAATCTATATATCACTCACCATGTCAGAAAGACCAAAAAGGACAGGCAGACGCTCCCAGACACAGATAAGAGGGCAAGCAGTCTCTGTGTCGGGAGGCTGTACCTCTGGTCGTCGTGGACGTGGTGCATCCTCTGCAGGGGCACGCTTGTCCTTTCTAACTGGTGCTGGCCGTCTTCTTAAACAGCAGCAACATACAGAGGATTTGGTGGATTGGCTAACCAGGCCATCCTCATCCTCCGAGTCCTCTGCCAGCCAGGCTTGTAGTGCTTTACATTCCACCTCAGCTGCCAAAGCATCTAATGCAGCCTCCATGTCCACAGCTACTCCTGCCGTAGCCTCACTATCACACACGGAGGAGTCAGCTGAATTGTTTGACTACAATGAGAGTGACATGCTGCTTGAGGATGCGCAGCAACTACAGTGCTCTGATTCAATCTCTGAGGTTGAGGAAGGGAATATAATCAACCTAGAGGAAGGGGGTGCCAGTGATGACACACAAATAACTGGCACTCATGTTGCCCCAGCAGCTGCAGCATACGGCCAAGTTGGCTCCAGTGATGAGGAGATAGGGGGTGATGACAATGATGATGAGGTCACTGACTCCACCTGGGTGCCTGATCGAACAAAGGAGTCAAGTGAGGAGGAGGAGGAGGCACAACAAACACGAGGCACAACGTCCTCTATGACCAACCGTAGCACTAGCCAGTCCAAGGCATCAGATGTCAGAGCTGCTCAGGTGCAGAGCGCTGTTGTCAAAGCACACATCCAGGAACTCTGCTGTCTGGTAGTTCTTTAAGAAATGTGCAGCAGACCGCACCGTTGCTATTTGTAATCTATGTCAAATGAGGCTCAAGCATGGGAAAGACACTGGACGCTTGGGTACCACTTGCTTGAGGCGACATATGACCACCTGCAACGCATCCCGTAGATGCAAAACTTTGCGTAGTTCCTCCTCACCTGTCTCTACCCCCACTGTATGTCCTGCCATGTCATTGACTCCAACCTCCACTGACAGGGATGATGCTACAGTAATGGATGTACCAGGTCCTTCCTCACAATGTGACAGCATCCCATCAGCTGAAGATTTACACAGTCAGATTAAGTTGCCCCAGCTGCTGCAGCGTAAGAAAAAATATAGTCCCAACCATCCCCAAGCACAGCGTCTAAATGCTAGCTTAGCAAAATTACTCGCATTGCAGCTGGTGCCTTTCCAGCTGGTGGACTCTGCTTCCTTCCGTGAATTTGCTGAATGTGCTGTACCACAGAGGCATGTTCCAAAACGCCATTATTTTTCAAGCAAGGCCATTCCAGTACTATACCAGCACATGGAAGACAATGTTATCGAGTCATTGGGAAGGGCAGTCAGGAGCAAGGTGCATGTGACTTTAGACACGTGGTCCAGCAAGCATGGACAGGGTCGTTACATTTCCTTCATGGCACACTGGGTAACTCTGATTGCAGCTGGGAAGGGATCCAAGATGGGGCTCTGTGCTGGAGCTTGTTCATCCACCACGCCTCCAGAAAGCTGCTTGTTTGAGGTCTGTCTGCTTCACCACCACCTCTCCCTCTTCCTCCTCCTTCTCTGTCTCTGGCGAAGTCGCAGTTAAACCGAGTTTAAGTGGCAGGGGCTACGCAATGGCTCAAGAAAAAAGATGCCATACTGTGCTTGAGCTGGTTTGTTTAGGGGACAGGAGCCACACCGGGCCAGAAATTCTGTCAGCTCTGCAGGGGCAGGTGCAGAGACGGTTAACACCACGCCAGCTTCAGCTGGGAATGGTCGTCTGTGATAATGGCAGCAACCATCTCTCTGCCCTACACCTGGATAAGTTGACGCATGTACCATGCCTAGCACACGTCCTAAATCTGGTGGTACAGCGTTTCCTAACCAGGTACCCAGGGCTGGCAGAGCTTCTCAGCCAGGCCAGAAAAGTCTGCAGCCACTTCAGATGGTTATTCCCAGCAAGTGTTCACCTGGCAGAAATTCAAAGAGAATTCCACCTTCCCATAAGCCGTCTGATCTGTGACATGCCCACCAGGTGGAACGCGACATTAGCAATGCTGCAGCACCTGCACAAGCAGCAGATGGCCATCAACGAGTACCTGGGTGAGTATGGCACAAAGACAGGTTCAGGTCAACTTGGTTCCTCCCCACAGTGGCTGATGATCAAAGATGCATGCACTGTACTTTCATCATTTGAGGAGGCAACGAGGATGGTGAGCAGGGACAGTGCATGCATCAGTGACGCAATTCCTTTAGTGTTCCTGCTGGAGCACACTCTGCTGGGAATTATAGATGTGGCTCTAGAGGCAGAGCAGCGAGAGGAAGAGGAGGCCTTCCCTAGCTCTGAAGGCCCCAGTCTTTCCACAGACAGCATTCCAGCGGGTCTTCCTCAGATCAGACAGGAGGAGGATGAGGAGGAGGATGAATATTTAACTAGTGGGGGCATTGAAGGTGGGGGATTCCTCAAGGGAGGGTTTTGTGTCCCCAGAAACACAAGGACTAGTACGTGGCTGGGAGGAGGATGTGCACGATGGGGTCATCCTCCTCATTGACCAGGAAGACTCGGAAGCTAATGCCACCTCCAACCTACGCTGCATGGGCTCCCTTATACTGCAAAGCCTTCTAAAGGACCCCAGGATTCGTGCTATCAAGGAGAGGGATCATTACTGGTTGGCAAGCCTTCTTGATCCACGATACAATGGTAAAGTTGCAGAGCTCATCCTGCCCGCACAGAGGGAGCACAGGATGAAAAAACTTGAGCAGCTCTAAAGCAACATTTGTGCAACACCTTTCCAGGCACTGGTAGGTTAGCAAGTGATGACACAGGTGCTTCTGAGGCTGCGGATGATCAGAGGAATAGTGGTGAAGACCAGGGACGCTTGACTGATGCCTTTTTACATTTTTTTAGTCCACGACGCCCAGGGACGTCAAATGCAGATACCCATTGCCAGCATCTTCACCGTATGGTGCAGGACTACCTAGGGGCAAGGGCAGACCTGGATACCTTTCCAGCAGATGATCCACTGGCTTACTGGGTGTTGAGATTGGATCACTGGCCAGAGCTTAGCCAATATGCTAAGCAGCTACTATGTTGCCCTTCATCCAGCATGCTTTCTGAAAGGACGTTCAGTTCCGCTGGAGGTTTTGTCACAGACAAAAGAGTGCGTCTGTCCACCGACTCTGTAGACCGGCTGACATTTATAAAAATGAATCAGTCCTGGATCAGCAGCTATCAATCCCCTGATGCTGATGTAGCGATGTGTTAAAGTTTACTGTGGCAGTACCCATTTTTGGCCACAAGATGGAGACAATCACGATTAAAGACACTGGACATTCGAACTACATGTCCCGGCATGCTTTGCGAAGAAACAGGAAGTGGGTGGGTTTTGGAGAGACTGTACATCCTGCAACTCGTGGAGAACAGGCAGAGCGCGCCAGGGAGCAGAGGAAAGTGGATGCATACAGAGAAGGAGAGACCAAAAGATAGGCCGGAGCGCAGACAGAGTGGATTGGGCCTTAGGATTGGGTCACCCAGCCTTGCGGGACACAGACATCACCCTCTATACCATCCGAGTGCAGTTGAAGGAGAGAAGACCCCTCGAGTGAGGAGTACCGCGGTCGATCGAAGCGGGGAGCAGGCGGTAAGCTGGATGAGTCGCGGCTGACAGACAGAGGGCCAGACAACAGATCCGGTGGTCGGCGTCCCCAGTCAACATCGAGCGGAGAGACGTCCTGGGTCAGCAGAACCTCAAGCTTGCGCTGGATGGGTGAGAGGCCCCCAAGGCCGTATGTAAATAAGAGCGTACGCTGCTGTTTTCCTTCTGAAACCCACAGGGCCCCAACTGACTAGTCGAAGACATCTTTAAAGTAAACTCACTGGCCAGTTGAAAAGTACCCGGGTACCATATACACACGAATACACACCACTTTATGTTCTGGGACTTAACCTGTGCAGGACTCAGTTTCCTTTTCCAAATCGGGACAAGGGGGCAAAGTTAAAGTTACGCTCTGAACACTTTTTTCCCTTTTTCCCGTTGCGCGTTTACCGTGATACGAGAACTGTGTATTTTATTGTGTTCCGCTACGGGGTTTTTCCTCGAGTTTCGTATCGTTTAAATTTTCTGCTCGGTCGGGACCTTGTTTTTTTCCGAAAATACGAAGCCCTCGTGTTTTCGTTTCTTTTACCGCTGCGCGTTTATCGTGTTACGAAAGTACTGTATATATTGCTGCATATACCGTGTCTCAAGAGCTGCAAATCTTTTTAGTAAACCTTTTAACTTGTGAAACTTACAGCGGTGTTGGAGTATATTTATTCCCTAGTGCGGGGAGACTGACCCGTGGTTTAATTTCAGCGGCTCCTCCGGGAGTGAGCGCTACACGTGGGGGCTCGTCCGGGATTCAGTCTCTGGAAAAACCGCATCTAAAGGGTTAAATATGGATCCAGACACTGCTGCCGAATGGTGTGGGGAGCACAGTAGTCAGTTAGCATGTTGCATAGTCATGGATATTCCCGCAGACACTTGGGCCGAAGATCAGATTCGCCAGGCCGTGGCCACGCTAGCACCAGATCATCGGGGGTTAATCCTGGACATTAAGAAAAACCCAGATACCTCTCACACGCATGTTCTTCTTGAATGGAGGAAAGGTATTCCAGCATGTTTTCGGGGCGCGAGCGTGGAGCTGGAAGATGAGGTGGAAGTCCAACTAATTCAGCCAAGTGCGCCACGTGGTGAATCCGCAAGTGTTCCCGCGCCCAGTCCGTTGGCCATGATCGGGCCTGAATTTATCGTGGCTATTGGAGATTTGCTGGCCAAATGTCAGAAAACAAGCCCTCCTCACACTAATTTCGGTTATCGACGGTTAAGGAACTTTACAGGAAATGTACCAACTCCGGCAGGAGAAGAAACCTTTGAGGAATGGGTGGAACAGGCGATGCAGGCACTGGATGAGTGGGACGTCCCGAGGCCCAGAAAAAGCAAAGGATCACCGAGAGTTTAAAGGGACCTGCGTCAGAAGCGGTGAGAAACCTAAAATTGAGTAGAAAAGATTGTACTGCTTTGGATTATTTGAACGTTCTTGAAGAAGTTTTTGGGCGAACAGAAAAGGCAGCGGAACTGGTATATCAGTACGAACATACCTATCAGAAGAGAGGTGAGAGAATGATTGATTACATGAGGCGCCTGGATAAGATTTTGCACCAAATACTTCTCAAGAAAG